>WNWK01004205.1:101317-145843 GCA_009830355.1 Cherax destructor | reverse complement strand
TAGGTATGGAAAAAATGAAGAACTCAAAAGGAACACTATATACAAAACGCAAGAGGGTCACCACATAGAACGAAAGGAACACGTAAAGGACTTGGGAATAATTATGTCTGCTGATCTGTCGTTTAAAGACCATAACAAGACAAAGATCACAACAGCCAGGAAGATGACGGGTGGGTATTGAGAACTTTCAAAACAAGGGAAATAATGCCGATGGTGACACTATTCAACTCGCTAGTGCTCCTCACTTAGAATACTGCTCAGTGCTGACGGCCCCGTTCAGGGCAGGAGAAATAGCAGAGCTGGAACAAATCCAGAGATCGTACGGCTCACATTGAGCCATTGAAACATCTAAATTATTGGGAACGCCTTCAAGTCTTGAACATGTACTCATTGGAGCGGAGGAGAGAGAGATACATGATAATATATACATGGAAAGTACTTGAGGGCCTGGTCCCAAATCTGCACACTGCCATAACAACATACTGGAGTGAGAGATATGGGAGAAAGTGTAAAATAAACCCAGTGAGGAGCAGGGGTGCGGTGGGGACAATACGGGAGCACTGTATTAACATCCGGGATCCCAGACTATTCAACATCTTACCAGAAGATATCCGAAACACGGCTGGAACCAGTGTAGAAGCCTTCAAGAGGAAACTGGACAAATATCTTCACCAGGTGCCAGATCAACCAGGCTGTGATGGATATGTGGGGCAGCAGGCCTCCAGCAGCAACAGCCTGGTTGACCAGGCAAGCACCAGACGAGCCTGGCCCATGGCCGGGCTCAGAGAGTAGATACTCTCGAAACTCTTCAAAGGTATATCAAAGGTGTGTGTGTAGTTAATTTTAAATAAATCAGTTACAACTGAGAGAGAAAACCAGAAGATGGGTTGGAGGAAAGGAGGAGGGAAAGAAAGATAGAAAACAGGTCAGAGTTCAAAAACAACATGAAACAGACCGAGAGCAACAGTAGTATTCAGCAGTGAGAAAACAAATTACATCTCAGCAAGCTTCAGTAGCTGGATATCTCCACATTATAAGTATGTTTGCTTAAGGTGGAGATACCCAGCTGCTCCAGCCTGTTGGGATATAATTTTTCTTGTTATTTAATACTGCTGCTGTTGCTTGCTTGCTTCCTCACTCACTCGCTTGTTCATCATCATCGCCTTCTTTCTGACATTTTCATTTTTTGACCTGTCTTTCACTTTTTTACACTACCTTTTTCCAGTATGTCTTGTTTCATCTACTTTTTTCTTTCATGACTTCCAGCCAAGGTACTATGACTTTCATTCTTTACTGAGTAAATAGAAAAAAAAATGATCTTGAAAGTACTGGATATAAAACTGAGGAAGTAGAATTAGGGAAACAGGAATCACCAAGCACATAAGACAGATACAGTAATTTATAAGCAATTATAATGGAAAGAGCAATTGTTAGTCAGAAAATGTCTCAAACCATGCAAGTGCTATTATAATTTGAGAATAGCCAGAGGTTACCATTATTATTATTATTTTTTTTTTTCAACAAGTCGGGCATCACTGAGGCAGGGTGACCCAAAAAGAAAGAAAATCCCCAAAAAGAAAATACTTTCATCATCATTCAACACTTTCACCACACTCATACATAATCACTGTCTTTGCAGAGGCGCTCAGATACGACAGATGAGAATAGTCCCTCCCAGCTGTCACTATCCCAGACCCCTCCTTTAAAGTGCAGGCATTGTACAGTGGAACCCCGGTTAACGAAAAAAATTCATTGCAGAAGCCTGCTCAAGTGCCATTACCGAACGAATTTACTTCCTTAAGAAAAAATGTCATATAGGTTAGTCTATTTCAGACCCCCAAAAATACACTTCCACAAGCACTTACAATATTATACTTACATAATTGCACGATTTCCGGGGTGTTCGTTAACCGGGGTTCCACTGTACTTCCTCAGGTTAGGGTGTGTAGGAGAGAGGGAGATTACTTCCCGGTAAAAGTAGGTCTTAGACAGGGATGTGTAATGTCACCATGGTTGTTTAATATTTATAGATGGGGTTAAAGTAAAATTAAGAAGTAAAAAATGCTAGGGTGTTGGGGAGAGGGGTGGGATTAAATTATGGGGAATTAAATGCAAAATGGGAGTTGACACAGTTACTTTTTGCTGATGATACTGTGCTTATGGGAGATTCTAAAGAAAAGTTGCAAAGGTTAGTGGACGAGTTTGGGAGAGTGTGTAAAGGTAGAAAGTTGAAAGTGAACATAGATAAGAGTAAGGTGATGAGGGTATCAAATGATTTAAATAAAGAAAAATTGGATATCACAATGGAGAGAGGGATTATGGAAGAAGTAAATGTTTTCAGATATTTGGGAGTTGACGTGTCAGCGGATGGGTTTATGAAGGATGAGGTTAACCATAGAATTGATGAAGGAAAAAAGGTGAGTGGTGCGTTGAGGTATCTGTGGAGACAAAAAACGTTATCCATGGAGGCAAAGAAGGGAATGTACGAAAGTATAGTGGTACCAACACTCTTATATGGGTGTGAAGCATGGGTTGCAAATGCTGCAGCAAGGAGGAGGCTGGAGGCAGTGGAGATGTCCTGTCTAAGGGCAATGTGTGGTGTCCCACGAACATGACACAAGACACAGATCACTATTTGACATACCCCGAGTCCATACTAACCAATGTAAAAATTCTATGCACATAAAGGGCCCCAGAATCTGGAATTCATTACCAGTAAATATCAAGTTAACCTTGTCGGAAAATCAATTAAAGACTCTTCTCAAAAATCACCTACTCACCCTATACTAAATACTCATACTGTAACAAACTTCCAAACCCAATATTATTTTACTTAAGATGATCGCAATTTGATATGTTCATCCTCCTTAACACTTGTTGCAATTTCATATCATCATATTGTCATTTAAAATCTTATAGTATCATCATTTTCTTAATTTGAAATAAAATATATATCTAGAAGAAACTCTAAAAAAAATTTCTAGTATTGTTATAATACTAGTATAGCATCAACATACTGTAACTTGAAATAAATTATACAACTAGATTAAACTCAACCAATTTCTCTTGTATTGTCTTTTAATAGTATGTATAACCATATTATAATTTAAATAATACAGAACTAGAATAAACTCAATCAATTTCTTTAGCATTAAGTACTTAGTGAATAAGTCTCTAGAATAAACTGCCCCTAATGCCATGGCATGCCAGTGGCTCTCCTTGCATTAGTTTTATAATTGTAACTACCAATAACTTTGTACACTTGTAACATGCATAGAAATAAAAATTATTATTATTATTATTATTATTATTAAATATTATGCAGAAAATTCGGAATGTGGAAATTAGGAGAAGGTGTGGAGTTACTAAAAGTATTTGTCAGTGGGCTGAAGAGGGGTTGTTGAGGTGGTTTGGTCATTTAGAGAGAATGGATCAAAGTAGAATGACTTGGAGAGTGTATAAATCTGTAGGGGAAGGAAGGCGGGGTAGGGGTTGTCCTAGAAAAAGTTGGAGGGAAGGGGTAAAGGAGGTTTTGTGGGCGAGGGGCTTGAACTTCCAGCAAGCGTATGTGAGCGTGTTAGATAGGAGTGAGTGGAGACGAATGGTTTTTGGGACCTGACGAGCTGTTGGAGTGTGAGCAGGGTAACATTTTGTGAAGGGATTCAGGGAAACCAGTTAATTTAGTTGGACTTGAGTCCTGGAAATGGGAAGTACGTACAATGCCTGAACTTTAAAAGAGGGGTCTGAGATAGTGACAGCTGTCGTATCTGACCGCCTCTGCAAAGACAGTGATTATGTAGGAGTGTGGTGAAAGTGTTGAATGATGATGAAAGTATTTTCTTTTTGGGGATTTTCTTTCTTTTTGGGTCACCCTGCCTTCGTGGGAGACGGCCGACTTGTTGAAAAAAAAAAAAATTGTTAAACTATTAATATTTTGTATTTAAATATTTGGTGATAAATTTACACTACAGAAGCTAGTTTGAATTGGAATAGTAAATATCAACTCAGCTTACTCTGATGATTCATACTCAAAAATTATTAGATTACCAGACTGATTCATTAATTACTCCAAAACCAGATGATCAGAAAATTATTCATCAGTCTGGTACAAATAAACTTGTATGAAGACAAAACAGCAATTGAAATGAGTATTGTATATTTTTGTTGTTTGCATAAGCATAGTAGTAGTAGGCCTAGTAGCCCATGCTAGGCGGGTTCTCACACCTAAACTGAGTCCCTCTTTACCAGTTTGTTATAGAAAGCCTTAGTGTGAGGCTGATCTATGCATCACTAATGTCAGTTGCTGTTTTGTTTTGTTGGTTCACGAAGATAATGTTAGGGAACTTTTAAATGAGCTGAAGTAGGTAACGGTCATAATTCATTCCAGAAGGCTGTTCAAGTGCCATTACCGAACGAATTTGTTCCCTTAAGGAAAAATGTAAATTAGATTAGTCCTTTCAGACCCCTAAAAATACACATACAAAAGCACTTACAATATTAAACTTACATAATTGTTTGATTTCCAAGGTGACCGAAACTCGGGGGTCCACTGTATATCTTAGACAACTGCTGTAACACCATGGTGTAAAAAAAATCACTACTATGGATGGAAGCTTTTATGAAAAACCCACATTTTTGGGGAGGAAACCTTCAATGTTATTTCAGTGAATCCTGAACCCTTATGAAATCAGAACTATGACTTGATACTGGTCAATCCCTCGAAAGAAGTGCTTTGGTACTGGTGGATGGCTCTTGATCCAAGGAATTGGATTTATTCTCTCTTGGATTGAACCTGAGTGCCTTCATTTCCCAAGGTGCTGTATGATCCCTAGAGGTTTAGCACTTTCCCAGTAAATGTAGCAGTAACATATATAATGATTCTTGTTGATAATGGTCCAAAACATTGTCTTAGTGTCCTCTACAAAGTTTGAGTTATTTATAAACATGTCTGTTCATTTATACCAATAATAAATGTTTATTACTTTTTTCCCTTTAAAACAATTCTTCAGTGTTATATTTTCACATGCTGTTTTTGCACTTTTGCTTTAAAGTCATAAATAATGATCTAGCATTGAAGACCTTTTTTGCAATTTACTTGTTTATTATTTAATAATACTGTATTTGTTGTGAAGCACACTGCGAAGTGTATAGTTATAAACATATTATAGGTACTGCATTCATATAGATAAATAGATAATCTCTTGACAGATGGTGTATCGGATCATTTTGATTTAAGTGGGCTTAGTACAACTATGATGGACAATAGCAGAGCTTCACCACCAAAATCCAAATCTCCAGCGGCCTTCTTGGGAGAAAATTGCAACCTTGTAAATTTGGACAACCTTGTGTCTGCTAAACAGTTGCCTCCTGGCTTAGGTGAGTATAAAGGATTTCGAAGCAGGGAAAGTGCTTAACTTCTTTTTAATACTAAAAATAAGTCTTGACTACCTCTTGTGAATGTTGGCAAATTTTCTACAGTATATATGGTGGCATTATATAAAAAGACAATCTTGTTTTGTATCGTACCCTCTTCTCTGGGATTTTTGCACTGGTTAGTAACAAGCTTATATTAATAAAGCTTACCTGCTGCACCTTAACGTTATTTTATAATGTATATATACTGTGTGTTTGTGCATGTGAGTGTGTGTGTTCTCACCTATTTCTGGTTGCAGGGGCTGATTCTTGTATCTTTTCCCTGCCTCTTTACTTGCCACTCTTCAGATCCACACTCTCTTATTGTAGCCACTCGTAAAACTATGTATAGAGCCTGCTTCCATCACTTGACAAGATCGTTCCACTTCTCAACCACTCTTAAGATTGAGAAAAATACTTCCTAACATTCCTGTGGCTCATCTCTGACTTTAACTTCCAGCGGTGTCCCCAAGTTCCCATTTCTTGCCTCTCAAAAAGCTTATCCCTGTCTGTCTTATCAGTTCCCCTGAGTATTTTGTAAGTTATTTTGTCCCCTTGGTGGTTCTGTCTTCCAATGTCATTTGGTCTAATTCTGTTAGCCTCTCCTCTTGGCTCATGTTCCTTAGCTCAGGCACAAGCCTTGTTGTATGCTTCTGCACTTTCTCCAGTTTCTTAACATGCTTTCTCAGGTGTGGATTCCATACTGGTGCTACATACATACTTCAAGATGGACCTAATGTACAGTATATTATATGAAGGGCCCAGAATAAAAACTGCTGTTGCGATTCCTGAAGGCTACTATTAGATTTGCCAGACTAGCATTGGCTTCAGAGGTTATTCAGCTGATGTGAGCCTCTGGCCTTATATTGGGCACTGTTCACCCTTAGGTCTTTCTCTTTGAATGAAGTCTACAGCCTCTGTGTCTTAGTCTGTACCCCATTTCTAGTCTCTTTGCTCCTTCCCAATCTTCATGACCTTCCATTTACTGGGGTTGAATTAAAGCAACCACTTATATGACCACTTTTGCAATTTGTATAGATACCTTTGGAGCCTTTCCTTGTCTTCCTCTGTTTTTATTCTCATTAGTTTTACATCAGCAACAAACAGGAATATATCTTAATTAATCCCATTTGGAATGTCATTTACTGGTCCTAATACCTATCCTTGATAGTTACTCTTAGCCATTCTGACATCTCTTATCTGAATCACTCATTACTTCCATCCACTAGGATATTCTTTGATCCACTGGAGTATGTTCCCTGTTATTCGTGCCTGAATATCAAGTGCTTTCTTGTAGTCTAAAATGCAGTTCACCCCCACCCCTCTCTCTTGTTGCACATCTGTTATTTGTCATATAACTCTTAACAAGTTAATAAGACCAGAGTTGACATCCCTAAACCCATACTGGTTATTCTTTATGAAACCATTTCTCTTCAAGTGTTGTACTACTACTACTACTACCCCTGATAAGTTTCTCCATTACCTTGCATGATATGCATGTCACTGGTCTGTAGTTTAATTCCTTCTGTCTGTCCACTTTCTTAAATATAGGGACTACAATTGCTGTCTTCCAGATCTCTGGTAACTGTCCTATATTCAGTGAATTATTGTGAATCATAGCTAGTGGTTTAGACAGTGCTTCTGCACCCTCTCACAGAATCCATGGTGATACATCAGATCATTACCATTGATGTATCCGGGTCCATCAAAAGTTTCTTTTCCTTCACCCTTTTGTGCAGTTGGCATCCAGTACTTGTCAGTGCTCCCCCCTCCCCTTCCTTTCTGGTATTGCTCCAGTTTCCACTGAGAAGACTTCACAGACTTCCTTGTCATTGTTTGTGAGCTCTCATTCCTTCTTTCCTTCCTCAGTCAAATTACCTGGTCCTTTATTGTCATCTTTCTTTCATGTGGAAATATAGTGTTTGAGCGATTATTGTATTTATTTTATCATATGCATGAAAGAATAAGGATTGGCAGAAAACATACATTGTTCCTTTGTATAAAGGAATAGGGGATGAGAGAGTGTAAGACTTTTAGAGGAACATGCCTGTTGAGTATACTGGGTAAAGTGTATGGTAGAATTGCTATTGAGAGAGTTAGGGGCAAGACAAAGCAGGATTGTGGAGGAGTAAGAATGGTGTGTAGACCAAGTGTTTACAATGAAGGTGTGTTCGAGTGATACTTAGATGAGAATATATTTGTTACATTTATGTATTTAACCCTTCAGGGTTATTGACGTACTAGTACGGCTTACGCCCTGGGATTATTGATGTACTAGTACGCCTAAATGCTAGCGCCCTCAAATCAAGCAGAAACAGGCTGTTAGGCCTAGATGTGATAGAATGGGTCTGTGCGGTAAGTGTGCGCAGTATAAAAAAATTCCTGCACCACACAGTGCATAATGAGGAAAAAAAAAACTGACCGTATTTTTGGTTTAAAACAGCGACTTTGCAGTCTATTTTCGTATGGTATTTATTGATGTATTCTCGTTTTCTTAGTCTCATTTGATAGAATGGAAGATATATTACAGAAATAGAGATGATTTTGATTAGTTTGACAATGACAAGTACCTTGAAATTGAGCTCAAAGTAGCGAAAATGTTCAATTTTTGACGATGTTCAATAGTAAACAAATCACACCATGCATCCAATACACATCAGCTGGCGAGTCTAATATTCATGCACAAGTGCTCTGATATTATTTATACCATTTTTACAATGATGCATTTGTATACATGACAGTAAATCTTCTATTTTTTTGTGAGAATAAAAATTCAAAATGATAAGCAAAAGTAATGTAAGAGGGGCCTGGAAACGTGACTAATGAAAAGAGAAGATGTTATTTTAGTGCCAGGAATGTCTGCCTTGTTTATTCTGGACCCTATTTTGAAATTGGCATCGTTTGAAATTTGTGTGAAATTGGCCAAATTGTCATTTTCTGACCACTATTTTGGGTAGTTGTAATTGGTAAATAGGCGGTTTCTTGTACTCAATCGATAGAAGAAATGGAGTTCTAGCGAAATAGCTATAATTTTAGTAGACCGAAACATTGGAATTTGCCGAAAATAGGGCTCAAAGTGGGCGAAATCGCCGATGCGTAAATGTCATCCATACCGATAACTTCACGAAAGCATAATTCCGTTAGTTTTCGATCAAATTTCATAATGTTTGTGGCGTTATGATCGGAAAAAGATTCTCTATCATTTCATAAGAATTTTTTTTTTTTAAATTCTTGGACCCTGAGAACGAGTTTTGGAGACCCCCCTTGGACCCTGAAAGGGTTAAAGAGGGCATAGGATAATAGTGTGATTAGGGAAGAAATGTGACGTTATAAATGTATGGAATGGGTGATAGGTCACTAAAAGCAGTACAGTGTACAGTCTCTCTCCTCACTTAACGACGGAGTTCCGTTCCTAAGACCACATCGGTAAACGAATTTGTCGCTAAGTGAGGAGCATACTATAATGGTAGTGGGTTTGTATCAACCATTTTTTATATTGTTTTAATGTCACCTTTGCACCATTTATAACATTTCTGGTATATTCTTAAATGCTTATACAGTAATGTACTGTATATTGTAATAAACAGAATAGAGGAAATCTGCTCTAATATACATTATTTAGGTATGTATATTGGTCAGAGGACCTGTCATAAGTCCGAGGCATCGGTAAACGAGTACAGTACATCGCTAAGTGAGGAGAGGCTGTATTGTAAAAAAAAAATTATGCAGATAGTAATGCTCAGGTTCAGAAAATGTACAAGGGAGGGGGACTATTTTCCAGTGAAAGTGGGACTTGGATAGTGTTGTGTGATTCCAGCTTGGTTTTTTTAACATGTTTATAGTGAATGCTAGTGTGTTGAGGAAAGGTGTGGAATTAAAAAATAATGAATCTGATGAATAGCGAGAATTACCACAGTTGTTCTTTGCTGATAAAACAGTTTTTTGGAAAGATTCTGAAGAGAAGTTTTAAAGGTTGGTGAAAGAATTTAAGAGGGTATGTAAAAGTAGGAGTGGTTCTGCCTTTACGCATCATTGCCCAACATTAGCCTAATGTAATAAATAATGTGTAGAGAAATTAGCTACAGAAATAGGAATAATCTGTGTTGGCATTAGGAGGACAAGTTGCAGCACTACAGTAGTTTGCTTTTGGAAAATATATAGCTTGTCACCCTGCTTGAGCTAGTTATAATGCTAAAGGTAGACTGAAGACAAAATCTTGTGTACTTATAAATGTAAATGCTTGTTTTTTGGGGGGTTTGTGTGTAATGTGATAGTAAATTAGCATGCATTAAGGCACTACATAAAAGCATAAATAATATATTTTTTTCTTCTTAATCCATTGGACACTTCTACTCTCCCTCCTTTATATTAATATAATGTATGAAAAGTAATGTTTAATGAATGTAACATTTTTAATTTCTGTTCTTTTGGTTTAACGTAAGTTTAAATGTACACTTGTATATGTTTTATGCTACTAACTGCTTCCAGACTTTGCAGGCTGTAGGTTCAACACGCTGCAGATATGTGCTTCTCCGTTGATATTGCAGTCTCGGACGTGGGTCTTAACTACACTTTATTGCTTTGTCCTTGGTTATGTGGTATCCTTTGCTTTTTGGGTCCTTTAGGATTTAAAATCTTGAGGGTGTAATTAATAGATTCTGCATTCAGCATTACTTTTATTACAGTATTTTAAAAAATGGGTTACACTCTCATAGAATATCACACATTTTGTATTACCCAAGTCAATTTTGTATAATATGTACCATAATAAAACTAATATCTGTAGTTCCAATTTTTAATTTGCTTTTTTGCAAATATAAACTATATTAACTATTCAGAAAAATGCTTGTTTATATCTTGCGTTTATTTTGCCATCTTTTAATTTTTTAAATACTGTACTAATAATGGCAAAAAATTTATACTATGTAATTAAAATTTGCAAATTATTGTGCTTTCTTGTTTACAAAAAAAAAATTAGATAAGGCCAGATTATCTATAAGGTACCCCTGCACTGTGTATAGCCAGTTATCACAGCCGAGCCTTGTTCATCCAGAATAGACTAGATAGGGTTTAGCACTTAGTTATATTTATATTATTATTATTATTATTAGACTGGATATTCAGAATAAATCAAGAAACCGTAATAGCTTTGCTTAGAATGTGATTCAGGACCCCCATGTGAGAGGAGGATTTACAGTGAACTGGCAATAGGTATGTCTTATCTTTCATTAAACTTGGTTATCTGGATGTGCAATGTATGGATAAATGAGGTGCGGCTGTATTTAGATTTAGCAAGATGATGATCACACGCAATAATCTTCGTTAAAAGTGTCAAATGTTTTGAAAACTAAATGTCCTCCATTTCTTCTGATTCTGAAAAGAAAGTCAAGTGGGTTGTGATTTGAGCCACAGTTTAGCTTGTATGATTTTTAACAGTAAGGATGACTGTATGTACAGTCGGTAAATCTTGTTTGTATCTCCAGTTAGTTTATATCTTGTCTGTATCTCTGGTTAATTCAGGCTTGTCTGGTTATTTTGTCTTCTCTCTGTGTAGTTAAGTTTGGAAACACTGTATTGCTTCCGTGTTTGTCATTCCACCTTGTGTTGGTTAGGCATACTTTGTTGTTTCCTCTTGTTTTTCACTTTTAAACTGAGTTGTTAAATTCTTTTTTGTGCATGAATTAATATTTTATACTGTATTCCCCAAAGTTTATAAAAGAAAATCGACTAAGGTACTATAGTGATTGGATATACACCTGTTATTGGCAAAAATACATGCATTTTAATATAGGTGCTGGAATTGTGAGATAGATGACATTTTGGCAGAAATACACACAGAATAAAGAAGGTACAAGATGTGTTGAGATATTACAAGTTCTCAAGCAGAAGACAGGAACAGTGTGTGTGTGTGTGTGTGTGTGTGGGCAGTGAAGCCAGCAGCACAGGCTGCTGAAAATGGTATGCCAGTCACACACAAGACTCGTTCTCGTTCAAATTTTGTGCCATCAGATTACCGAGGAAACGTACATTCATACACAACACTCGTCAAAATGATACAGTATTGCAATCAACTTGCTTTTTTTTTTTTTTTTTTTTTTTTGTGATGAAGGGATTTTTTAAAAAAATTATTTGGTATTTATCTGCAAAAGTAGTTGTGTGGCTATCATCACTACAATTACCATATCTTGTATATTGCAGAAATAAACATTAGATTTGCTATTAATGATGTGTTGCTACACTGCTCCCTCCCCCCCCTTCCCCCCTCCCTCCCTTCCCTGCCACACTCCTCCCTCCCTCCCTTCCCAGCCACACTCCTCCCTCCCTCCCTTCTCTGCCACACTTCTCCCTCCCTTCTCTGCCACACTTCTCCCTCCCTTCCCTGCCACACTTCTCCCCCCCCTTCCCTGCCACACTTCTCCCCCCCTTCCCTGCCACACTTCTCCTCCCTTCCCTGCCACACTTCTCCCTCCTTCCCTGCCACACTTCTCCCTCCCTTCCCTGCCACACTTCTCCCTCCCTCCCTTCCCTGCCTTATTCCTCCCTCCCTAACTCCTCCCTCCCTCTCCTGCCAAACTCCTTCCTCCTCTCCTGCCAAACTCCTTCCTCCTCTCTCTGCCACACTTCTCCTTCCCCTTTTCCCTCTCCCTTTCCCTTCCCCTCTCCCCCACTAAACTCCTTTGTCCCCTTCACTGAATTCCTTTCCCTCATCATACACTTTGTCCTCTTCCGTGCACACACCTCTTATCCAAATGATCCTGGTCTCCTACCCTCCCCACACCCTTAACCCTGTCTTGCAATACCCCACATCCCTATCCCAGTGCTCTCCATCTATACCCCCAACCCCATGCCTCCACCCCCAATGCATTCCTCCTAACACCCCACAATACCCCCCCCTCACCATGCCTTACCCCACCTCATAATAAACTGTAGCTTCAATTGATAATGTTATATAATGAAATACATTTTACACCATGTGAATATGGTGAATTAGGTGCCACGGTGGGCCAGTCATCTCTCTCACGTCTTGAACCAAATACTTCAATACTTCACTGAGGCAAGTTATTTTCACAAATCTCTCATATTTGTATTTTTTTTGCCATAGGTGGAGAAAGTCTGAATCCTATTCACAATTTTCTATAATTTGGAAAACCCCAGACTCATTATTCTTAAGAGATGGATGACATTTGTGCTTGTGTATTATAGATGGTGCTTGACAACAGAAGTATGGGTTTTGTATTATAGATGGTGCATGACAACAGAAGTATGGGTTGTGTATTATAGATGGTGCGTGACAACAGAAGTATGGGTTGAGTAGTAGAGATGGTGCTTGACAACAGAAGTATGGGTTGAGTAGTAGAGATGGTGCTTGACAACAGAAGTATGGGTTGAGTAGTAGAGATGGTGCTTGACAACAGAAGTATGGGTTTAGTAGAGATGGTGTTGACAACAGAGATGGGTTTGTATAAGATGGTGCTGACAACAGAAGTATGGGTTGTGTATAGAGATGGTGCTTGACAACAGAAGTATGGGTTGTGTAGTAGAGATGGTGCTTGACAACAGAAGTATGGGTTGAGTAGTAGAGATGGTGCTTGACAACAGAAGTATGGGTTGAGTAGTAGAGATGGTGCTTGACAACAGAAGTATGGGTTTAGTAGAGATGGTGCTTGACAACAGAAGTATGGGTTGTGTAGTAGAGATGGTGCTTGACAACAGAAGTATGGGTTGTAGTAGAGATGGTGCTTGACAACAGAAGATGGGTTGTGTAGTAGAGATGGTGCTTGACAACAGAAGTATGGGTTGTGTAGTAGAGATGGTGCTTGACAACAGAAGTATGGGTTGTGTAGTAGAGATGGTGCTTGACAACAGAAGTATGGGTTGTGTAGTAGAGATGGTGCTTGACAACAGAAGTATGGGTTGTGTAGTAGAGATGGTGCTTGACAACAGAAGTATGGGTTGTGTAGTAGAGATGGTGCTTGACAACAGAAGTATGGGTTGTGTAGTAGAGATGGTGCTTGACAACAGAAGTATGGGTTGTGTAGTAGAGATGGTGCTTGACAACAGAAGTATGGTGTGTAGAGATGGTGTGACAACAGAAGATGGTGTAGTAGAGATGGTGCTTGACAACAGAAGTAATGGGGAGTGTGTGTAGTAGAGATGGTGCTTGACAACAGAAGATGGGTTGTGTAGTAGAGATGGTGCTTGACAACAGAAGTATGGGTTGTGTAGTAGAGATGGTGCTTGACAACAGAAGTATGGGTTGTGTAGTAGAGATGGTGCATGAGGGCAAATGTGGGGACTAATTCAGTAATGTTGAATTCTTAATTTCACGGGTTCTGTAATTCACACATTTTGATTACCCAGTGCTTTTATTGAAAGGTCTCCCATGAATAGCATCTTTTGTTGGGGGAGTTTTCACAGGGCCCATTTTGTTGGCTTGGCATATGATCCTTAAATTGAAAACTAACAGCAAAATTTCATTCAAAAGGCTTTCTCTGGGTTTTCCCACATCATCTCTTCTTTCAAAATATCATTTCATATAAAAAATGTTAAGCAGAGTAGAGCAGTATTTAGAGACACCCTCTGAAGCACATTGAGCATAAGTTTGAAATAAAATTTATTATACAGGCAAAATATAGTTGTATTTGTAGGAATCTCTCCCTCATGAATTTGGGGGTTCAGTTATACTTGGGCACCCAGAGAATTGGTTTTGGTATTACACAATACATGTACCAAACTGCAATTCTGTTGCCTTACCTGGAGAGGGTTTCGGGGGTCAACGCCCCCGTGGCTCGGTCTGAGACCAGGCCTGATGGTGGAATCAGGGTCTGATTAACCAGGCTGTTACTGCTGGCCACATACAAACCACAGCCCAGTTGGTCAGGTACTACTTAGATGCCTGTCCAGTGCCTTCTTGAAGACAGCCATGGGTCTATTGGTAATCCCCCTTATGTATGCTGGGAGGCAGTTGAACAGTCTTGGGCCCCGGACACTTATTGTGTTCTCTCAATGTACTCGTGGCGCCCCTTCTTTTCATCGTGTGAATGTTGCATCTCCTGCCGAGTCTTTTGCTTTCATAAGGAGTGATTTTTGTGTGCAGGTTTGGTACCAATCCCTCCAGGACCTTCCAAGTGTATATTATCATGTATCTCTCTCGCCTGCATTCCAGGGAATACAGATCAAGGACCTTCAACCGTTCCCAGTAATTTAGGTGCTTTATCGTACTTATGTGTGCCGTGAAAGTTCTTTGCACACTCTCCAGGTCTGCAATGTCTCCAGCCTTGAAGGGGGCCATTAGTGTACAGCAGTATTCCAGCCTTGTGGTGGCTTCTTAAATATTAGTCTTCTTGTCTAAGAGCTCTTTCTAGAAAATATATTGTTCATGCCTCTTGCAATTCATTTAATACTATACTGTACACTACTGTAGTGAATTGCTATACTTTAATCTGCAAGTTCTTCCTAGTGGTTATTCTGAAAGCAAATTTTCTTGCTTGATTAAACAAATGTACTGTATTAAATTATGAAGTGGTTACACTTAAGCATCGCAGTGTGCTGAGAATTACAGCAGTGATTTTTTTCCCTTGGTAGATTTGTAAATTGATCGTGGTTTCTTGAAAAATAATATCCAGTACCCTCAAGAGAGGTTCTGTGATGACATTGAGGGGCTCTTAATCCAAGGAATTAATTTGTTCTCCCTTGGATTGAACCTGAATGATTCACATTCTATTAGTGGTGTTTGACCTCTACAGGTTTAGCACTTTCCCCCATTATTAAAAAAAATTTAACATCTATGTAAAGAATGAGGCACAAATACCATGGATGGAACAGTTTACAACTAATTCATTAAGTCGAGTCACAATTTTTATTTGATACAGTCCTGCACAGATCAAAACATCATCTAGCTTTGTATTTGTATTTTGGGTTGTAAACATGTGCATGATTCACTGGAGTTTAGGTATCTTAGAGATCTGCATATCAAAAGAAAAAGTAAATTACAAGTAATGTTCCGTGCTGCATTTTTTTCTACTGAATATTTGACATTGATAAATTTACTTTTATCTATAAATCTTGTATTGAGGCAGTTTTACTGTTGTGCTTTGTCAACAAATAATCCTATAGATAGTGTGTACTGTGGTCACAAAGGGTTTATGATCATAATTCTTTGCCATTGGTTTTTCTTTTCTTTTTCTTTATTTCTTTAACCACATTGGCCATTTCTCACCAGAGTAGTGATTCAGAGAAGGAAACATTCTCCATCACTCATGCACTTCTTACCAGAAGTGCATGAACATCACAATTCAAATAATCCTTCGAACTGATTTCAGGATTAATGCCAATGTTATAAACTCTAGATCATGATTATTTTTTTTTAATACTGGCCGTCTTCCACCAAGACCTGAAAAAGGAAATATAAAAGTTTTCTTCTTTTTACATTTAGTAATTTATACAGCAGAAGAGGTTACTAGCACCTTGCTTCCATCATTTTAGTTGCCTCTTACAACATGCATGGCTTATGGAGGAAGGATTCTTCTCTTTTCCACTTCTCATTTTTTTTTTCTCAATACTACGGCCATATCCCACCGGGGCAGGGTGACCTACAAAGAAAAATGAAAGGTTTTCTTTTTAAATTTAGTAATTTAAACAAGAGAAGGGGTTACTAGCCTCTTGCTTCTTGCATTTTAGTCACCACTTACAACACATGGCTTACAGAGGAAGAATTCTTTTCCACTTCCCCATGGAAGTGGGGAGCAACTGCAGAACTGAGGAATGTTGCTCATTTATAGTTATTTTAATTTTTAATGCATATTTTCTCAAGTTTTACCCTTTGTATAATACACTACAATAAACCTCTCATTAACAGACTAATAAGCAGAGGGGGTGTACGATAATGCCAGTTAACTGCAACTACCGAATTATTAAATTAATATTTCATGATCGTCCGGTTGTCTCCTGAGGTAGTGGACTTGGGCCACTGGTGCAGAAGACAACCAGTCACAAAGAATACAGGCATTATAACCTGTATACTACAGTACTGTACTGTATAGTAATTTTATAGTGCTATACATAAGTTACATTAATTTTACTTACCTTTTTGTGGTGGACATGAGGTGTACACTTCTGTGAATGATAATTCTGAGTGACTTTGAACAACTTTTGTTCCGAGTCAGAAGAGCTGTAAAGCTCTATTAGTGAAAATAATGTGTGTAGATGGCTGAGAGCATGTAGATTTCACAGATTTTGAAATTAACAAAGGCTTTAGAAGCCTTTATTAATTTTACTTTGCTCAGTATATTAATCAAGTAACACAAAATGCTCTGAATCCAGGGAAAATTAGAGATTGAATGATGAGTGTATGTGTGAGTGAGTACAAACAAACTGGTGTGGGTGGCCTACAGCTCAAGGAACTCTGATAATTGGCAGACCTTGGATATGCCACTTTGGCCCATACCAGACAAACATTGAAGTTGGCAGACTTGGCCTCATACATCAGAAGACAACTGGGCACTATCGCTATGGAAAAATGCAGAATTATGGACTTTTGTCTAATTTGTCCGATAAGTAGAACATTTGTTTGGCTGACTCTTTTTTCCAAATTGCCAAAAAAAATTTGAGGTTTAACTGTGTATTTACAAGTTCATCAAGTTTAATTAGTCAGTGCCTGCTTTTTTTTTATTCTTTCTGATAAGTATATCTAAGTTTTTTCTTCATTGATATGAGTTTTCATATTGATTGTAAAGCCTTGTAAAGCTCAGTATATATAATACATCCCTGGATGCTCTCATTTTAATTGTAAATATTTGGTGATGTTTCAAAAATTTTAGTTAACCTCTCAAAACACATTTTTAAAAAAGTGTAATACAGTATTATTCAACTTGCCTCGCATTCTGAGTCCTTCCATTCTTATGTCAAACATCTTGTAGCAGAGTGTTGATATCAGTCTACCGAGTCACGGTGGAAAGTTGTGATTCTTCAGTGGGTGTTGTTGGAGAGTCATCAGATGTTATTGGCTGTGTTGATGGGGCAGACTTTGCCACCATCAACAAGGTTGTATCCACCAAAATCTTGCAGTTAGGAGAGGAACATTATGATAAGTCCATCCTGGATCGTTGTCAAGTCAGTTGTGATTCAACAGGGATCCAGGATCCACTGCTCAAATCCAACCACCATTTTAAACCACACTGACCACCTTCCACCACCACTATCCATAAGATGCCACCACTTTCCTCCACACGCCACAACATGCCACCACCCTTTACCCACCACAACATGCCACCACCCTTTACCCACCACAACATGCCACCACCCTCCACCCACCACAATATGCCACCACCCTCCACCCACCACAACATGCCACCACCCTCCACCCACCACAACATGCCACCACAACATGCCACCACCCTTTACCCACCACAACATCCCACCACCCTCCACCCACCACAATATGCCACCACCCTCCACCCACCACAACATGCCACCACCCTCCACCCTCCACAACATGCCTCCACCCTCCACAACATGCCACCACCCTCCACAACATGCCACCACCCTCCACAACATGCCACCACCCTCCACAACATGCCACCACCCTCCACAACATGCCACCACCCTCCACAACATGCCACCACCCTCCACAACATGCCACCACCCTCCACAACATGCCACCACCCTCCACAACATGCCACCACCCTCCACAACATGCCACCACCCTCCACAACATGCCACCACCCTCCACAACATGCCACCACCCTCCACAACATGCCACCACCCTCCACAACATGCCACCACCCTCCACAACATGCCACCACCCTCCACAACATGCCACCACCCTCCACAACATGCCACCACCCTCCACAACATGCCACCACCCTCCACAACATGCCACCACCCTCCACAACATGCCACCACCCTCCACAACATGCCACCACCCTCCACAACATGCCACCACCCTCCACAACATGCCACCACCCTCCACAACATGCCACCACCCTCCACAACATGCCACCACCCTCCACAACATGCCACCACCCTCCACAACATGCCACCACCCTCCACAACATGCCACCACCCTCCACAACATGCCACCACCCTCCACAACATGCCACCACCCTCCACAACATGCCACCACCCTCCACAACATGCCACCACCCTCCACAACATGCCACCACCCTCCACAACATGCCACCACCCTCCACAACATGCCACCACCCTCCACAACATGCCACCACCCTCCACAACATGCCACCACCCTCCACAACATGCCACCACCCTCCACAACATGCCACCACCCTCCACAACATGCCACCACCCTCCACCCACCACAACATACCACCACCCACCACATTTGATCACACTCGCCACACTGCTGCTCTAGGGTCATGATCTGTCTCGCCTGGCACAAGCCACTCTGTGAGGTTAATAGTTTGAGAGAAGGCAGTCCTTGTAAGAGCAGTTGTCTTTGTTTATTCTTGGTTGTCATTAGAGTACATTTTATGAATGTTCATTCTGTGGGGAATTATTGTATATAGTAATGTTCTTATAAATGCCAAAAATTCTTGGCAAATTTATGAATACTATATATTGATACAGTAGATTTTTTTTTTAAGAACCCACAAAATTGATCTCATATTGGATGTGGCATACATTACAGGGGTCATTATCAGCAGTGGCTGTAGCAAGCATGGAGTGGTATACTTTTTAGTGGGGATTTATTATTAGTGTTCTTTGATATTACTTAAAATTATTTATTGTTCAGTTAAAATTAGAATTTTTTTAATTGTAAGGTAAATATATGATCATCTTATTGGCAAAATTTTTAGTAAGAGCACCAGATAATCTTGTTGATATATACATACTGTTGACAAAATAATTTTTTAGCAAAATGAATTTCTCATGATTCCAGTATTCTGATAATTACTATAAATTTAGGAAAGTGAATAATGTTATTTAATTAAAAATGTTCAAATCTTCTCAGTTAAAGCATGATCAGGATTTTATTATTTTTTATTATGCAGGGGGTCTTTAACTTACAAACGAGTGTGTTCCCGGTGTTTTAACTTGTAAACCACTAGTTTGTGTCTTGAATCAATTATCTCGTTGAAAATGAAACTGGTACAAGCAAAAATTGTCATGTTTTTAATTGAAGAATGTCATTCATAAAACATTCACTTTTTTCAATATAATTTGGGCCTCGTTCATAAGTGCAGATCGTTCTAACTCGAATGTTTGTAATTTAGGGACCCCTTGTATTTCAAATTCATCTAAATAGACTTGTGTGACTTGTATCTCCCAAACAGGAGTCTCCCCATTGAACTCCACGAATACCTCCAACTCTACCTTCATCAACAACAATCTCAACAACACCATGACTACCACCACCAATCCTTTCGCTACACCTGGCCTCGCGCCCTCATCTTTTGCAGGTGTGAATCCATTCAGCGCTCCCAGTCCTCCGAATCCATTCCAAGCTCAACAAGCCCCCAAGCCTTCTATGAATCAGCTAAGAACTACGGGCATTGTGGGTTTGCCTCCATCCAATGCTGGTGCTCCTGTTCATACTACCGGGTCGTCCCCTGGTCCATGGGGCTCTCCTCAGCCGTCCATTGGGTTTGGAGTAGCACCCGCTGCAACCTCCCAAGATGAAAATCCCTTTCTTTTATAATATTACCAAATCCTCAGTAGCAGTGTTCACATACCATTATTGTAATGCATTATCATTATTTTACTTGATTTTTATTAACACCAGTTCTCTAGTTTATTTTAAAGTTGTAAATAAATTCATAGATGTATTCTTTATACAGTATAATGTATCACATTAGTTTGTACAGGGTCTCCATTTTCCTCCCATCACCTTTCCATACATTAGGATTTTATCTATGCTGAGTTTGAGTGAAACTTCAGAAACACCAGGAATATGCTAATAAAATTTATCCTTATTCTGTGGTAGTTTTCATAACTTACATTCAGACTTCTGCAAATATATCTCCAAAGAGTTTATATTGAATAAAAAGTATGCAATATTATCTTTATTATAATTAGATGTACATTATAAGAGGTCCAGAAGTAGATTATAAATGAAGTAACTTATTTTGTAAATTTCTTAATATTTAATGTTTTTGCAAACATTTCTTAATTTTTGTTCATAGCTTTGAACTAACAAGAGCTATTGTTAAGGCTGATATACAATGAAACTTTGGTAAATCAGTTAGTTTATTATCTGTTATGGATGGAAATTTAGTTTTCCTGCTGCGTTGAATAGGGGGTATTATTGTTAAGATAGACACTTGGTGTAGAGCTAACCTTTTATTATAGACTTTCACTATAGAACTTTATAAGAGTCATGGCTTGAAAAAGTTCTACCTAGAGCAAAAACTTGCCCATACTTAACATTTGCTCTACCCAAAGTGTCTGTTTACCAGTTTTCCTGCTCATGTAATGTTGAGCATTACAGAATTATTAATCTTGCATCCAGAAATTATTTGCTTGTATACCTTTGGCATTTACTGTTTCTTCATTGAAAAGGGAAAATGGTAATGGTACTTTATTTTATAAATTTCTTGTCTCGCAGAACATTTGGGCTGTAACTCTTAAGACATAACTGTGCCTGGGCAGAAGACGGCCATTGAGGTGAAAAAGTACACAAGGCGCTGAGAAGAAAACCGATGAACTCACCAGTGAGCGAAAATTGCATTTTCTATACAAAAATGTTCATCAGTCCTTAAAATAAGACCAGTTTAATCAAAATTGTATTCTTGATTACTGAGATATTGTTGCAAATGTTTGTAGGCAATCTCAAAAGTGACATTTGGTGAATTAATGTTTTCTTCGTTGCAAAGGTTTGTAGGCTATATTCAAGCTGATATTTGATGAATTTGTCATTTTTATTCTCAGCACCTCGTATAATACACAATACATTCGCACATGCACGTGTGGGAGATGACCCTCAAGTTAAAAAAAAAATTTTTTTTTTTTTTTAACTCAATGGCCATCTCCAGCCAGGGCAGGGTAACCCAAAGAAGAAAATACATTCACCAACATACACTCAGTTGTCATCTTTCCAGAAGTGTGCTGACATAATCAGATCACCCCTTTGACTACAATATTCCCATCCCTCCTTCAGAGTGCAGGCACTACCCTTACCACCTCCAGGGCAAAGTTCAACTCATGTGTTTCCCTGAATCCCTTCATAAAACGTACACTGCTCACACTTCAGTGGCATGTTCATTAAAAACCACTTTTCTTTATGCACTCCTATGTAACACACTCATGCAAGTCTGCTGGATGCTCAAGCCCCTAACATTCAAAGCCTCTTGTCCCCTTCCCCTCCAACCATTCCTGTAATGACCCTACCCTTCTAATTTCCACTCCTGATTTATAAATGGTGGTGGAAAGTAGTGCCTGCACTCTAAAGGAGGGGTTTGGGTTATTGGCTGTTTGGAGGGACATCTGAACTGTTGTATCTACGTGCCTCTGGTAAGATGGGATAGTGTGAATGATGGTGGAAGTGTTTCTTTTTCAGGTCAGGAGACGGCCAACGTGTTAAAAATATATATACATAGATCTTTCTTCTTCTTTCAACAAACCGGCCGTATCCATGGGGAAGTGGAACAGAATTCTTCCTCCGTAAGCCATGCGTATCGTAAGAGGCGACTAAAATGCCGGGAGCAAGGGGCTAGTAACCCCTTCTCCTGTATATATTACTAAATGTAAAAGGAGAAACTTTTGTTTTTCCTTTTGGGCCACTACGCTTCGGTGGGAGGCAGCCGACGTGTTGAAAGATGATGATGTATATAAACATTATTATGTACATATATTGTAATTTTTTTTTTTATACTAACCATCTCCCACTGAGGTAGGGTGATCCAGAAAAGTAAACACTTTCACCATCATTCACTATCACTGTCTTGCCAGAGGTTCGTAGATACTCCAGTTCAGATGTCCCTCCAAACTGCAAGTATCCCCATCCCTTCTTCAGAGTGCAGGCAATGAACTTTCCCATCTCCAGTTTCCCTGAAACATTTCACAAAATGTTACCTTGCTCACACTCCAACAGCTCATCAGGTCCCATTTGCTTCCACTTCTATCTAACACGTTGACACGCCTGCTGGATTTCCAAGCCCCCCTCTCACACAAAAGCTCCTTTACCACCTCCCTCCCAACCTTGCCTCCACCACAGATTTATACACCCTGCAAGTCATCCTATTTTGCTTTATCTAAATGTCAAAACAACCTCAACAACCCCTCCTCAGCCCTCTGGATAATATATAAAATTACACTCGCACAGTATTTGAAATATTTGTTGGGGACTCTAGTGAGGCACAGTACAGCTAACAACGCTGGTCACAACACTGTGAGGTCTATAAAAGTGAGATCTGAAACATGGCACATTTGTGGACCTGGAATGGTTAGCACAAATCACCAGCTGCAACCTAATGAAAGTTTTTAAATAGATTTCATCAGGAGCCCACAAGCAGTGATGGTGTGGTTCTTGTCCCCACAGTCATCAATGACCACTACACCATGAGATCTACAAATGAGATATCAGACATGCCACATGTAGATTTAGGTTAGTGTAGTCACTACCTCTGACCCAGTGGATTTCTTCCCAACCCCACAGGTAGAGATAATATAGCTATTGTCCCATATTCAATGAATTTAAAATAACCATACAAATGAGCATCACTGGTTAGCATGCTAACCTTTCTCAATCCATGTATGTAGCATGTTTTTTATTTCTATTGTAGACCTCTTGATGTAGTGGTCATTGTTACTGGTTGACCATTTAGTCCCTGACTATTCTAGACGGAGGGAATGAGTGAGTGTGAGAGTATATGTGTGTGTGTGTGTGTGTGTGTGTGTGTGTGTGTGTGTGTGTGTGTGTGTGTGTATGTATGTATGTATGTATGTGTATATTTTACATATATTAATGTAAACAAATGAATTAGTTTGCCTTAAAGTTGTTGAGATATGTAATGAATAACCTCCTAAGGCTGTATATACCTTACTAAATAAACTTTGTATATAGCTTGTTGACAATACAGTCATTGTATTGCAACTTGATCACTCACACCTCAGTATAAGAAACTGACCATACCACCATGAACTGGTCACTCACAATCAATCTTGGGTAATTTTTACACTGATCATTTTTTTTTAAGATTGACACTTAAAAGTAAATTTATTGATATGCATTGTTGTTTCCCATGCCAAACTTTATATTTTAAGATTTTTTGTTGAAAATTACCTTTTGTCATTATTATTAATGAATGTATCATAATTTAGACCAGCATTGAAGGTGGTAATTTGAAAATGTTTCTTGACTAGTTTTGACTTATTCTCTTGGTAAGGTAATGACATTGTCTCCTGGGAATGACATTGTGAGTATTCATGGTCCTAAAATAGAAATTACTAGGGGAAACAATCCTTTAAACTTCTCTGTACTATCCTTGATGCTGGTGAAGGCCTCTTGATCGAAGAAATTGGAGCTATCCTCCATTTCGATGAAACCTGATTGCCTCTCATTTTCAATCTATGTGAGTGCTTCCCCATAAATATATTAAATATACAGTATTGTAATATTTGAGATAGAGCATGTGCAACTATATATTTATAGGGTAAAATATCCTCTTAAGAATAATGGGTATTTTCTTAGTTTTTATTATAAAACAGTAAACGACTTCACATCATGTTGTGCTTTTCTCCCCAGTCTATAACATTTTGAATAATTAAGATCAAAATTCCAAATAATGGTGCTGCTGTTTTGTTTTACCTCTGCTCCTTCACACACCTCCCCTTACACACCCACACCTCACACATACACACTTCTCACATACACATTTCTCTCACATACACATTTCTCTCACATACACATTTCTCTCACATACACATTTCTCTCACATACACATTTCTCTCACATACACATTTCTCTCACATACACATTTCTCTCACATACACATTTCTCTCACATACACATTTCTCTCACATACACATTTCTCTCACATCCCTTTTCACATACACATTTCTCTCACATACACATTTCTCTCACATACACATTTCTCTCACATACACATTTCTCTCACATACACATTTCTCTCACATACACATTTCTCTCACATACACATTTCACATCACATTTCTCTCACATACACATTTCTCTCACATACACATTTCTCTCACATACACATTCTCACATACACATTCTCACATACACACCTCTCACATACACATCCTCTCACATACACACCTCTCACATACACACTCTCACATACACACCTCTCACATACACACCTCTCACATACACACCTCTCACATACACACCTCTCACATACACACCTCTCACATACACACCTCTCACATACACACCTCTCACATACACACCTCTCACATACACACCTCTCACTACATACCTCTCACTCACATACCTCTCACATACACACCTCTACATACACCCTCTCACATACACCTCTCACATACACACCTCTCACATACACACCTCTCACATACACACCTCTCACATACACACCTCTCTCTCACATACACACCTCTCTCTCACATACACACCTCTCTCTCACATACACACCTCTTCTCTCACATACACACTCTCTCCACATACACACCTCTCTCTCACAATACACACCTCTCTCTCACATACACACCTCTCTCTCACATACACACCTCTCTCTCACATACACACCTCTCTCTCCACATACACACCTCTCTCTCACATATACACACCTCTCTCTCTCTCACACATACACACTCTCTCTCTCACATCATCACACACTCTCTCTCTCTCACACATACACACTCTCTCTCACACATCACACCTCTTCTCACATACACACCTCTCTCTCCTTCTCACACATACACACTTCTCCACATACACTCCTCTCTCTCACACATACACACCTCTCTCTCTCTCACACATACACACCTCTCTCTCTCACACATACACACCTCTCTCTCTCACACATACACACCTCTCTCTCACATACACTCTCTCACACATACACACCTCTCTCTCTCACACATACACACCTCTCTCTCTCTCACACATACACACCTCTCTCTCACACATACACACCTCTCTCTCACACATACACACCTCTCTCTCACACATACACACCTCTCTCTCTCTCACACATACACACCTCTCTCTCTCTCACACATACACACCTCTCTCTCACATACACACCTCTCTCAACATACACACCTCTCTTCACACATACACACTTCTCTTCACACATACACACCTCTTCACACATACACCTCTTCTCTCACACATCACTTCTCTACACATACACACCTCTCTTCACACATACACACCTCTCTCACATACACACCTCTTCTCACATACACACCTTCTCACATACACACCTCTTCACATACACACACCTCTCACATACACACCTCTCTCACATACACACCTCTCTCTCACATACACACCTCTCACATACACACACCTCTCACATACACACACCTCTCACGTACACACACCTCTCACGTACACACACCTCTCACGTACACACACCTCTCACGTACACACCTCTCTCACGTACACACACCTCTCACGTACACACCTCTCTCACGTACACACCTCTCTCACGTACACACCTCTCTCACGTACACACCTCACATACACACCCACACCTTCCCTACACTCTTCTCGCATACACACCCACACCTTCCCTACACCCTCTCCGATACACCCACACCTTCCTACACACCTCTCGCATACACACCCACACCTTCCTTACACACCTCTCGCATACACACCCACACCTTCCTTACACACCTCTCGCATACACACCCACACCTTCCTTACACACCTCTCACATACACACCCACACCTTCCCTACACTCCTCACATACACACCCACACCTTCCTTACACACTGCTCACACACCCACACCTTCCTTACATACCGCTCACACACCCACACCTTCCCTACACACCTCTCACATGCACACCCACACCTTCCCTACACACCTTTCATACACACCCACACCTTTCATACACACCCACACCTTCCCTACACACCCACACCTTCCCTACACACCCACACCTTCCCTACACACCCACACCTTCCCTACACACCCACACCTTCCCTACACACCCACACCTTTACACCCACACTTACACACCCACACCTTCCCTACACACCCACACCTTCCCTACACACCCACACCTTCCCTACACACCCACACCTTCCTACACACCTCACACCTTCCCTACACACCCACACCTTCCCTACACACCCACACCTTCCTACACACCCACACCTTCCCTACACACCCACACCTTCCCTACACACCCACACCTTCCCTACACACCCACACCTTCCCTACACACCCACACCTTCCCTACACACCCACACCTTCCCTACACACCCACACCTTCCCTACACACCCACACCTTCCCTACACACCCACACCTTCCCTACACACCCACACCTTCCCTACACACCCACACCTTCCCTACACACCCACACCTTCCCTACACACCCACACCTTCCCTACACATCCACACCTTCCCTACACACATCTCTTTTCCACATACACCCCCCTACACCCCTCCCCCCCTCCCCACACGTGCACACAACCTCTAACTTTGTGTCAACATCTGCCTTATTATGCCACCATTGATTATATTTTCCCTTCAGCACTCTCTACTACCCTTGTTAACTATTGTCACTTGCACACTCCCAACCCTCACTGTTCATTGAACTTCGCATATTTCATTTTTAGCACAACCCACCATACAGCTCTGTATAACCCTTGTGGGTTTAGCACTTAGTGTTGATTATAAAGGATTGCAAGGAGGAATTTGGCAAACCATTAGCTGATCTATTAAACCACTGCAAGGAGGTATTGGTCTAGGCCAGTATAAGTGGCAAGTGTGATACCCATTTGGTCTGTAATTTGAAACTTAGGACTTTAATAGTTTTAACCTCAGTTGTGGGGAAATTGAGGTCATTATGTGAAACATTCATTATTAAGACATTATTGTGGATAAATTTCACCTATTGAAGAGTGGGGCTTTAGCAGTCCAATGCAGAGGAAAGGCAGCTTTGTGGTCAAATACATTCTACATCAGCATAACATTGCCATCAGACTACACTCTCAACCCATGCTGTACCTTACCTGACCTAATGTATACTGTTTCTTCCCATATTGGATTGATAATGCCTCTGATTAAGTCTATATGTAAACATATTAATACTCACATGCATATCAGTGTTAATCACCATTTATTATATTTATATACAATACTGACAAGATAAATAAGACATTTGTTGTTATTGTATGCCATCAGTGTGATACTGGTGATACAGTAACATTATGGTATCTTGGTACAGGGGAGTCTTCTGCAACTCCTTTCCAAACTAGTGATGAGCATGACCTACTTCTACTAGTGGGCCACGCTCACCTATGACGTTAACTCCAAATGGGTGCATGCCTATGCTAGAGGAACTGACCACCATATACTAAGGCCAACGGATTGATCACATCAAAACTACTTATACCGTCTCGTGTTGTATTTGCCTGTGTTAGACTGAAGAAGCCTGTTGTGCAACGTTTGGGCAAGGTATCTGAGTGGTGCATATGTATTATATCAATCGCCATTTGTAACACTCCCCAGAGCTCAGATTGGAACAGTGTGGGTGTTGTGGATTTTATGCTGCTTTTGATGGAAGTTGGTCACCGAGCCAGATAAGATGTAATTATAATAATGAGGTAAGTGCGTTTATTCAGGTATATTACAAAATTTTGTTTTTTAAAATTGTGTTGCATAGTAACACTTGTAAATTACCTTAGATAATCCAACAAAGTCAAGGTGACATATTTCCATTGGGCATGAAAAAATTTTCCTTAGTGTATTTGTGAGTATTATTTCATTATTTTGGAGAACAGCTAGGTGCAAAACTGTAGTAAATACAAAATATAAGCATTAAAAGATAGATAAACCATTCCTCTATGTAGAGCCAACAACCAATTACAATTAAGAACTAGACACACATACCCGCAATAGTATTTGTTGATTGTGGCTGTAATACAGTAGACCGTTATATTACATGGTAGTTACGTTCCTGAAAACGTCATGTTAGGTAAATCCGGATAAACTGAAGAACTTATGGGAAAAATAGGGTTATGTTCCTGGGAGCCCCAATAAAGGCAGACAACTTTTT
This sequence comes from Cherax destructor, assembly GCA_009830355.1. NCBI lineage: Eukaryota > Metazoa > Arthropoda > Malacostraca > Decapoda > Parastacidae > Cherax > Cherax destructor. Next base: position 117,249 of record WNWK01004205.1, on the reverse strand, counting down.
TTTAGACCTCCAGATTTTACAAAAATAAAAGTGAATACTACATAATTGTTGTTCATTGTCGTGATGTATTATGTTGGTTTTACTGCTTAAGATTACAAATGCAACAGAAATAATAGTATTTCATACCTTAAATTGTGGATGCTGGTGATTGTGAAGAGAGTGGAGAGTTATGCTGTGGCCCTACTGGGTTGAGGTGGATGGTAGAGGTTCTGGTACTGAAGTCAATGGTTGTACTGGAGTGTGCATGAATTCTGTAAAGGATTTCTGTGCTATTTTACCCTGCAGCACATTATACAGTTGACAGTAAGGTATCAGCTGCTCTAGACACCGTTTCACAGCACTGCTTCTAGATTTGTCAGGGTCCTCTTCAATGAAAAAGTCTAACTTTAAATCAGTCAAGTCAGTAAAATAAGTCAGTCTACTACTACCACTACCACTACCACTACCACTACTCACTACACTACTACTACTACTACTACTACTACTACTACTACTACTACTACTACTCTAAGACCCACAAGTGGGTGAGTGGGGAACTGTGGACAGACAAAGAATAGTGGTGAGAGGAAGATCTTGAGTCGTAGATAGAGAGCCAGGGCTAAACCCAGCTGCATGGCGCTGTGAGGCAGAGTAGAGAGAGCAGGGTGCAGACAGTGCTCGCTGGCAGGTGACCGAGGTGAGGATCTTGACTGGCTAGGCGTCAGGTGTCGGGAGACTCAGGTCACGTGGCATTGCTGAAGTAAAAACTTGGGAAGGAGTATCCTGAGATTGGCTAAGATTTATCTGTAGATGTGCCATTCTTTAGTCTTTTGAAGTCCCTCTTTGACAAGTAGTATAGTTTGTTTGTATGAGTGTCATCATCTTGGTGAGGCAAGAGGCCAGTTAGTACTTGTTCAATAATGGGTTGCCAAGGGGTTTGCATGTGTACTTTACTACTACGTTTTTCATTTCATTGTTGAGGGCGGATGTGGTGTAGAATATAAGGCTCTTGTGGTAGATATGATCGAAGGGTCGAGTGTCTTCAGTGTTTTCTTCTTCGTTGGAGGATTCTTCAGAATATTCTGGTTCCTTTGCTTTATGATTGTGCGAAGAAGAGGCTGGGAATCGAGGCAATTTGAGGTGTGGCGGTAGTTAGTGGGAATGGTTCTGGAGTGGGTTCTTGGGCAGAGTCAGAGTCAGGAGTTGGGCCTGGGGTTAATGTGAACGATGTTTGGGAGTATTTTGAGGATGTCCTGTGAAGGTGGCGTGTTGTTTAGTCGAAACAGTTCATTGATTGCAGTGTTGAAGGAGCCAGGATTTGCTGCATTGGCGAGGTGAGCATACATCATGCAGTACAGCACCTTGGAGGGAGCAGCGTCAGGAAGTGCAGAGAGGGAGTTGCTGGGTAGAGATGACTGCTGAGTGGCTTGGAGAATTTTGATGGTGTCTGACTGAAGTTTTGAAATGGCGGCGTATATTGACGATTTGGGGTTGTTCTTGGTTTCTTCATTGATTTTTTTTAGACAGAGCTTCTTTTCGTAGAGGGCATTTGGCTGCAAGGGTATGATGGGTGTCCTTGCAATTGAGGCATATTGGAGTGGCATTGGTGGTGGTGCAGGCTTTGAACACATGACCTTCTTTACCGCAGGTAATAATAATAATAATACTTTATTGAGACATGGTACAGTGATACATGGTTGGGTAGACAAGATACATAGGTATTAATGAGATGTACATGCCAAAAGCCCTTAATATGCTGTGCATTGTCTTTAATGGGACAGTCCTTGGTAGTGATGATAGGAATAACAGTTCCAGCAGGGAGAGATGTTGGTGAAACGTTCCGGTTCTATGTGGCGTGGATGTGTGGTAGTATGAGATGGCTAGGCCATCTGACAGTGCTCTAGTAGCCATGTCAATGTTTGAGAAGGTGACTTTGATCATAGAGGATGCGTTTGGTATCTTGATGATGTCAATCAATGCCCAAGAGCTTTGATCTTCGATTGAGGTCTTCAGATCAGCAGTCGATTGAGATGTTATGATCTTGTCCAACTGTTCGACGAAGATGGAACGTTTCGCCAGCAGGAAAGGTGAAGAAGAGATGGTGAACTGTCAGTCACTGAGAGTATTCATAGAGGTGTCCATCAGTTTAGAAGCTTCATAATCGTCAGTACAGACGACAATGAAGAAGTCTTTCAGCGAGTGGATAGCCGTAAATTTAACCTGCAGGCAGGTCTTTACAACGGCAGCAAGGGCAAGCTTTGTAGAGTCGTTGATTACTCCACTGGTAGGCTTGATCTTTACATGATTAGCAAACATCATGTAAGAGTAGAGGCGCTGGTATGAAGGTTAAAGGTTACCCTCCCCGACAGGGATCGAAGGGATACTTCTTGAGGTAGAGCAACTGTGACTTACTAGTAGCAAGGTCAGCGTGATGGCGAGGTAAGTCAAGTCAGTCAGTCAGTTATTCATCACACAAACTCATATATTTACCTCATTCTTTTTAATTGTATGAACTGATGCTTCATTAACACCACAGGTGCTCTCTTGTCTAATATCTCTATTTTCTTTGTTAATTCTAAGACTTAAACACTTATACCTTTTATTGCCACTTCCAGCAACACTGGTATGCCTACTGGGTGGTATGATTGCTTGGCAGATACAAGATATGACAATTAAAAGATCAAAACACAATTCTGTCCTAAGACAGAATAGAACTGGACACGTATTCACGAAGGCTGGGATGGGGGTGGCGGAGTGTCAGGGGTGGCAGGGGATGGCAGTAGGTCTTTCCCGCTGACCCACAACAAGGCTGCAACTTGAGCTGGGGAAATTTTTTCCGCACCCACAAACGGAACCGTGTTGTTAATTTTACAAAGTGTTGTATGAAATTGTGCCGCAATTTTTCAATAGTGCAATAACCAAAACACGGCAAATAAATCCTTATAATATAACGGTCTACTGTGCATCGCCATTTAACACGATGTTAGTTTCGATAGTGAAATTTAGCACTATTGGAATTATAAAATATGGAGTGTGAAAGAAAATAATGCGTTGAGAAATGACAGTGGTGGATGTGTTTCTCAGGAGCGGCAGCTACTGAAGACAGATGTCACCTGAGGACAGTGCTGAGTAAGATGATCTTTTTTCCACAAGTACATGTACAAGGTATACAGGCATAGCTGACATCAGTGACACATGTACTACTATATAAAAAGCCCCTTGTTATGCAAAGCATTTCAGGCAAATAGGTCAATTTTGTCCCAGGATGCGACCCACACCAGTCGACTAACACCCTAGTACCCATTTTACTGATGGGTGAACATTGGACAGCAGGTATCTTAAGGAAACTTGTCCTGATGTTTCCAACCATACAGGGAATCGACCACTGGACCTCAGCATGCGAGTCGAGTGCGCTAGCAATTGAGCTACAGGACACCCATATATAGAGGACAGTGGAGTGGGCAGTGACTGGACATGTCTGGAGTGACAGGCAGCTGAGTAAGGTATATACAGGTGCTTGGTTCAAACACGTTATATTTTATTTTTTTAAATATTTTAACAGGTAGAATTAATGCAGTTATGATTTCAATATTTGGATGACCAAAGAAAATCAAACTTTTTACTTTTTAACACCGGCCATTTCCCACTGAGGCAGGGTGACCCAAAAAGAAAGAAAAAACATTCATCATTCAACACTTTCACCATCACTCATACATAATCACTGTCTTTGCAGAGGCGCTCAGATACGACAGTTTAGACGTCCCTCCAAACTGCCAATATCCTAAACCCCTCCTTTAAATAACAAAAAGGCACAATACCGTGACTGGAACAATACACAAATAACTCGCACATAGGAGAGAGGAGCTTGAGACGATGTTTCGGTCCGACTTGGATCATTTAAAGTGCAGGCATTGTACTTCCCATTTCCAGGACTCCAGTCTGGCTAACTGGTTTCCCTGAATCCCTTCACAAAATATTACCCTGCTCACTCTCCAACAGCTCATCAGGTCTCAAAAACCATTCGTCTCCATTCACACCTATCTAACATTGCTCATGCACGCTTGCTGGAAGTCCAAGCCCCTTGCCCACAAAACTTCCGTTAACCCATCACTCCAACCTTTTCGGGGACGACCCCTACCCCGCCTTCCTTCCCCAACAGATTTATATGCTCTCCAAGTCATTCTACTTTGTTCCATTGTCTGTAAATGACCAAACCACCTCAACAACCCCTCTTCAGCCCTCCAACTAATATTTTTGGTAATTCCACACTACAAATTCTCTGCATAATATTTACACCATGTATTGCCCTTCAGAGTGCCAGCACTCTGAAGGAGGGGTGTTAATATTGCAGTTTTATAACTGTAGTGTAAGCATGCCTCTGGCAAGACAGTGATGGAGTGAATGATGAAAGTTATTTTTTGGGAGGCCACCCTGCCTTGGTGAGAAATGGCTGATGTGTTAATAAAAAATATAATATATATATTACCCTTAGACATGACATCTCCAATGCCTCCAGCCGCCTCCTCACTGCAGCATTTACAACCCATGCATCACACCCATATAAGTTTGTTGGTACTACTGTACTCTTGTACATTCTATTCTTTGTCTCCATGGATAACGTTCTTTGTCTTCACAGATACCTCAACGCACCACTCACCTTTTTTTCTTCAATTCTATGGTTTACCTCATCCTTCATAAATCCATCCGCTGATAAGTCAACTCCCAAATATCTGAAAACATTCACTTCTTCCATACTCCCTCCAATGTGATATACAATTTTTCTTTATCTAAATCGTTTGATACCCTCATCACCTTACTCTTGTCTATATTCACTTTCAACTTTCTGCCTTTACACACCCTCCCAAACTCGTCCACTAACCTTTGCAACTTTTCTTTAGAATCCCCCAAAAGCACTGTAGCATCAGCAAAAAAGTAACGGTGTCAACTCCCATTTTGTATTTGATTCCCCATAATTTAATCCCACCCCTCTCCCCAACACCCTAGCATTTACTTCTTTTACAACCCCATCTATAATATGTTACCCTCTTCAAAGATATTGTTAAACAACCATGGTGACATTACACATCCCTGTCTAAGACTTACTTTAACCGGGAAGTAATCTCCCTCTCTCTCTTACCCTAACCTGAGCCTCACTATCCTCATAAAAACTCTTTACAGCATTTAGTAACTTACTACCTATTCCATATACAGTGGTACCCCGACTTACGATATTTTTTCATTCCAGAATGCTGTTCAAGTGCCATTACCAAACGAATTTATCTCCATAAGAAATGATGTAAAATAGACTAGTCCTTTTAGACCCCCAAAATTACACTTACAAAAGCATTTAAAAAAATCAACTTACATAAAAGGGTGTGTTTGGGGACCATCGTAAGTCGGGGTACCACTGTACTTGCAACATCTGCCACATTGCTTCCCTATCATGTGTCATTTCTAAATCCATAAATGCAATGAAAACTTCCCTACCTTTATCTAAATACTGTTCACATATATGCTCCAATGTAAACACCTGATCTACACATTCCCTACCCATTCTAAAGCCTCCTTGCTCATCTGCAATCCTGCTCTCTGTCTTACCTCTAAGTCTTTAAATAATAACCCTACCATACACTTTACCTAGTATACTAAGTAAACTTTTTTCCCTATAATTTTTACAATCTCCCTTGTCCACCTTCCCTTTATATAAAGGAATTATACACACACACTGCCAATCCCTAGATACTTTCCCCTCTTTCATACATTTATTAAACAAAAATACCAACCACTCCAACACTAAATTCCCCCCTGCTTTTAACATTTATGTCATGATCCCATCAGTTCCAGCTGCTTTACCCCCTTTCATTCTACGTAATGCTTCACGCACCTCCCCCACACTCTCATCCTGCTCCTCTTCACTCCTAAAAGATGTTATACCTCCCTGACCAGTGCATGAAATTACTGCCTCCCTATTATTAAATTCATGATGGGCCCTCTAAACCTGTGTCATACAATGCCTTTAGAATGGAAGTCGATCAGGTTTGATCTGAGGAAGGGGAGGGGAGTTCCAATTCCTCAGAACAAGAGCCCTTCACCTGTACTAATTGTTACACATGTAAGTGGTTTCATGGATCATTGCCCCAGCTGCCCACTCATCAAATATCATAAATTTAAACAAAAATCTTACAGAACTTTTAAGAAAATATGAAATAATTTTGTGTTCCTGTATTTCAGTGATAGAGCATTGGGTTCACAGCCAAAAGGATATGGTTCAATCCTGGGTGGGGCAAACCTTTCAGAGCAAATCTTACACCTGCTGCTGCTCTTCATATATAATTAAATAGGTACGAAGATTTTACTGTTGCTGTTTAACAGTAAATAGGTCCAGATAGCTTATGTGGCTGAGACATCACTAGGTTGATGACCCCACAGCCATCCAGGATCCTGATGGTCACATGGTCATGACCTCATAACCTGGACCTAACAAATGAGTGAAGGAGAGCGAGGAGTAGGCCTATAGTGGTGAATACTAGGCAGGTTGAACTCTCACCTTCACACACCTACTCATTTACTCATCCAGCCTATATTTATACTACCCAAGTTCTTATCTCGGTCAAGCTATCTGGGAATTTGTTTCGCTTGTCTACAACTCTATTGCCAAGCCAGAACTGGGGATGTTTCGTCCCCAGTTCTGGTGAAACATTGAATTAAATGCCATAAACTGCATAGTCTTATGTGTAAGAACATACATAGTGTCACTTCATAATTTCTAAATCAACATATAAATATTAGGCTTAATAGGATACCTGGATTGCAATGGTAGTAGTGCCCAAAGAGACATTCAGGTGATAACTGCATAGGCTGGCCTGAGGTATTCCCATATCTTCGTGTGTAGCAAAAAACCTCCCAGATAACTAACACAAAAATCATCCCACTGTTACCGAGGTGGATCACTGTTTTAGAACCCTGGAGCCGATTAAATTAAGCCAATCCAAAATTCTCAGCACACAGCGGAGACACTGCCAGCTGTCATAACCTGTTAGTCAACACTGACACTGCCAGCATTGTACAAGGTGAGTTTCATGTTCTCTTTATATATTGACTAAGTTTATTTAGGTACAGGTAGATTCTTGTGGGTTTAGTGCTTAGTTTTGATTGTAATAATAAGTACAGGTGCACATAAGTACAGTTTTCATACATAGTAACATGTTATGCAAATATCGCAAACCAAGCGATACAGGATACAAAACAATCACGGGGGGGAGTAGAATGATAACTCTAGCTCTTTCGTGTTGCAATCAACACATCATCAGGAGCTTGCAAAGTTGCAGAAGAAAGGAGTGTGTCAGTCAACACGATCCTAGAGGATATATTCACTGGCACTCCAGTGAATACATCCCCTGGTATCATGTTGGCTCGGACATCCTCCTTTTTTCTGCAACTTTGCAAGCTCCTGATGATGTGTTGATTGCAACACGAAAGGCCTAGAGCTATCATTCTACTCCCCCCATGGCTTTGCATAGTAACATGTGCAAATTACCTAGGATAACCCCAAAAGTCTGACTTATTTCCAGTGGGGTCTTTGTGATATCTTATTATTTAAATCTTAGCTTTTATATGCAGGAATAAACTTACTTTTGTTCCCTCATTATTAAATGCATAAGAATGGAGGAATACTTAAGCAAGCTGATGACTTATCCAACATTTGGGTATATCTCTTGTAGAAACATTTTGCCAGCCAGTGACTTCATTGGTCCAATATAAAGAAGAATGGTGAAAGATGAGGTAGAGATACTAATGGTTAAAATCATAATTTTTAAAGGGGGTGGACGGGTAAGTCAGTGGAAGGCTTCAGTCAGGTGACCAAAAGTCCCAGCTGTAGGTCATCATATGACTAAGACTCACATCAGGAAACACTTGTCCTGTTTCCTGACAAACCTTACCTAACCTGGATGAGGTGAGTTGGAGATAATCAGTCCCTCAGCCTGGATATGAGTTCAGTCAATCAATCTTTATCACAATGTAGTTTTTTTAAGTGACAGCATATAATAATGCATTGAGGCGGCTGTTTGTTAGTTGTTGAGACAAAGATGGTATAACGATTTAATCAGTAGTGGTGGTAACTGATGATGGTTAGACGATGGTACTAAATAATGACTGATAAAAATTGTCAAAGACGGTGTTAAAGACAACTCCAGTTTATGACTTTGACGAAGCTGGTGTTACCTGTTGTCAGAGGTAAGTAAAGACAGTGTTAGGTAATGATGATAAATAAAAGATGTATGCAACATTTAATTATCTTTATTTCCGAAAAATGTTGCCTACACAGTAGGCTTCTTCAGTCGAATATGTAAGTGATTAATATAGACAGCAGTAGCAATTGAGAAGTAAAGATGATGTGATCAGTACATCAGCCTTGGAATAGTAGTTTTGAGGTGGTCAGTCCCTCAACCTGGAGGAATGTTCAACTTCATAGTCTTGTTGAACAAGGTAATAATAATAGTATTAATAACTGGTGACAAATGGTGCTTGTTGATGAGACTCATGAAGACATGATCTTGCAGTTTCTATCATTATTTACTACTAAGATTAATACTCATTAGATACCTAACAGACAACTAGTTACATATTCAGATATCAAGTCAGTTTTGATTTATTATTGTTTGACTTGAAAGTTTCAGTTTTTTGTTTGTGTCTTATTTTTATACACTTAAATTTACGACTTGAAAGGTTTTTTTTTTTTTAATCGTGGGGAAGCGCTATACCCTTAGGGGCATACAACATCTGGAAGCGATTCAAGTTCAATCCAAGGAAGGGGAAGTTTATTTTTTAATTATTCTTTTTTCTCTCAACAACTAGGTACTAGTATCTTTGAAGTAAACGTTTTACCAACCAGTGGCTTTATCAATACATTACAGAAGACTGAAGAGATAGAAGATGAAGGAATCAGTCCCTGATGTTCAGATTCTTCCAGACTACGTTGCTGAACACCTGCTCCTAGGCTGGGGAACTGATTACCTCATCATCTCTCTTAAGTCATCTATATTGTATTGATAGTGACTGGTTGCCAAAATGTCTACTTGAAGATAACCAGTTGTTGCACAAGTGTCAAATTCTTCAACTTGTCAGTACAGTGGACCCTCAGTTTTCGTTGAAAATTCTTTCCAGAATGCTGTTTGAGTGCCGTTACCGAACGAATTTGTTCCCATACGGACAAATGTAAATTAGATTAGTCATTTCAGACCCCCAAAAATACACTTACAAAAGCACTTACGAAAATACACTTACATAATTGTTCGAGTTTGGAGGTGAACAAAAACCGAGGGTCCACTGTATTATATACTATTGTTGCTATGATACTTGTCAGACAACTACATTACTTGTGGTTACACTTTAAATATATCTAGGGTCGTGGGGATTATTTATATTATTATAATCAAAAGAAGCGCTAAACCACAAGGGTTATACAGCGCGGGGATTATTGATAATGAGATAAATTTGAGTGTCCATAATTATGTATAATGTCACTACAGCCTCTCCTCACTTAACAACGGAGTTCCATTCCTAAAACCACATCGGTAAATGAGTGAGGAGCATACTGTAATGGTGGTGGGTTTGTGTCATCCATCTTTGACATTGTTTTAATATCACCTTTGCACCATTTATAACATTTCTGGTATATTTTTAAATGTTTTTACAGCAGTGTACTGTACAGTGGAACCTCGGTACTCGAACAATTCGGTATTCGAACGCTTTGTTCGGTAAACAAATCGCTCGGTAGTTGACTATTTGCTCGGCACTCGACCAAACAAACATGACCTGCCAGAACTTTGCTGTAAACTATTTCATGTTTCTTTGCATTTTTTGGTGTTTTTTATATTTGTATAAATAAGTCACCATGGGGCCTAAGAGGGTTAGTGATAACAGTCAACCAAAAAGAAAATTGGATGGGAAAAATTTGTTCTGTACTCGAACAGCCTTTTGGAACCAATTAAGTTCAAGTGTTGAGGTTCTGCTGTATATTGTAATAAATAGAATAGAGGAAATCAGCTCTAATATACATTAGGTATGAATACTGGTCAGAGAGCCCGTCGTAAGTCAGAGTCGTTCGTAAACGAGTACGTCGCTTAGTGAGGAGAGGCTGTATAGCTAGGCTATACATGGAGTGTACTGTGGAGCTTAAATAAAACGATAAGAAACTGCAATCCTTGGTGCCCCTATGTCCTTGCAGAGGTTGAGACAGCCCCCTCTCGTGTCATGTAATGTTTGGTTTCTAACACTATTTTTTTTAGGGTAGTATTAAACCCATAGGGGTCATGTAACACCTGGGAGAATGAGAAGCAATCAGCTTCCATCCAAGGAAATGGGAGAATCAAGAGCCCTTCATAGTGGAGATGGCATGTTTGAGAGCAATGTGTTGTGTGAATATCATACTGAGAATCTGGAGTGCCTAAATTAAAAGGGGATGTGGTGTCACTAAGGGTATAATTTGGAGAGCTGGGTAGGAGTGTTGAGGGTTTATAAATCTGTGGTGGAAGGTAGGGGTGGGCCTAGGAACAGTTGGAGGGAGAGGGCAAGAGATGCTCATTTAAGTGCTTGAGCATCCAGCAGGGTTGTGTGAGTGTTAGGAGTGAATGGAGAAGAGCGATTTTTAATGAACGTGCAGTTGGAGTGTGAGCAAGGTAACTTAAGTCCTGAAGGTGGGAAGGGCAGAGCCTGCATTCTGGAAAGGATGGGGATGTTATAGTCAGAGGGTAAACTGTAATGTCAGCACAATTCTGCAAAGATGGAGACTGAATGAATGATGGTGAATATTTCCTCTTTTGGGTCACCCTCCCTTGGCAGGAGATGACGGTTGAAGTGCATTATGTTAATTGTTTATAAGTTTAGGGATATTAAAAGTTTATATACAGAAATCCTATATTAACTGTACAAAAGAATGCTCACAGAGTTCTATAAATACATTAAAACTTTACCTATAAAACCTGCAAATCATATCTAAACCATGAGAAATGCTTTAGCACTTTCAGATTATCTTTGACATTACGATAAGTTTCATATAATATTCCTAGGAACATTTTATATACATACTGTAGATTTGTCTGATATCCTTCAATATTATTTAATGTATAAGAGATAGAATTCAACAGAGAATAAAACTGACCTGTTGACAAGATATGATTTTACTTTCTGCAAATAAGGCAAATATAGATGACGACTAACTCACCACATCACGTGCTAACAAGAAATAAAAGCTGTCAAAAATTACAGCAATGGTACCAGTGTGGCATGTGTCTTCATATATCAGCATTAACAATTCTTGGACTTAGATACTTGTTGGTACTAAGGTGTGTTTGCATTTGCTGCTTGCTCTGGCTTAACCTGAGCTAATGGATAATTGTTCCTTCAGTTAAAATAATACTTAAAATAAATCTGGGAATGTAGGAGCCTTGACCCATGGCAAGTTACTTAAAATATCTCGGTCCCCTCAAACTGCTATAACAACCAAATTCAGAACATTTGCCTCGAACTGCTGCGACAACCAACTATGCAAATATTGCATACCCAGACATATGTGCAGCAAGTATATTAAAATTTCTTAAATCACTGATGTGTCAATGCTATTTCAAAGGGTAATTTCACTTGTAATTTAATATAAAATTTATACACTTTAGTCCTAAAGGAAATACTAACCTTAATCTGAAGCACATACTGTAGGGAGGCAGCAGTGAGTGTTATCTGTCGATAGTATATCTAGGTTCTGCTTTGGGCAAGAAAAAAAAGCTCCATAGAATGAAGATTTCTTGTATATAAATTACAAATGTGACGCACACAGTAATCCTCTTTAGAAATTTATTTGATTCAACAAATGAGTTTTGGTTAGTCAGATGTGAACATTTTATGAAACTGCTATTCCTTCCCTGTGAAAACTCTAGACTTGTGTAATCACAAGACATAATCATTGCAACAACTCCTCTTCAAGGAAAAGTGCCTTGATGCTGGTGCAGGACTCAATCTAAGAAATTAGAGCAATGCTCCCCTTCCTCAGGTGAAAACGTCATTACCTTCCATTCCCCAGGCACTATGGGTTTGACACTTCCCCACGTTTCTTAATATTTGAAACTACAAATGTACAAAAGTGGCAGTTAACAATTTCAGCAAAGATACAGAATTTTTCTTGTTTAGCTGGCTCTTCCTTATTATAATAAATGATTTTTAAATTCCATTATTATTTTCATGCAAACAAAGATATTTTATTACTGTACAATATTTTATTTAATGCCATATCACATTCATGTGTTACTGACTGGAAATAAATAGTTTGGGGGAATGGGGAAGTGGGTCATTAGGTGAAATTAATATCCTCGCCTCTGTTCTTGTCAACTGTTTTTATCGATAATTAAGTTGCCACAACTTATTTCTTCAGTCTACCAGCCTTGGCATCAGTAATAGCTCCCCAAAGTTCGAAGATAAAATCATCAGTAAATCCGAATGCTTCTAAATCAGAATCATCTACAGCTTCAGCAAATTCCATTGTATTCTGCTTCTGCTGTCCCAGTTCCCAGATCTGAGCAGCTGAAATAAAATTATATTACTAGTACAACATTTTTGTCAACAGTTCTGTAATACAATGCTGGTGGTACATTTCTAAAGAATGATTTAAATATAATGATCTGTTGGAATAATCTTATAAACCTGCCTAACCTTTCTTCTAAAGACGAGTGCAAGCAACTCCAAAATTGTGAATGGTATACAATAGCGACAAGTAGATGAGCAAGATGTGCAACAATAAGATAAGATTAAGTTTGGTATCTTTATTGTTGAAACGTTTTTGCCTACACAGTAGGCTACTTCAGTAGAATACAAAGACAGGAGAAGCAGTGGAGAGACTGCTGTTGCCTCCTCTGTATTCAACTAAAGCCTGCTATGTATGCAAAAAGTTCTGAAAATAAAGATACAAAACTGCTGCACATCTTGCTCAACTCCAAATTACAGGAAAATGGCACACGAGCAAAAAATATCTCAGGGTTTGATAAAGAACACCATATTTATATTGAAATTGTAGGAGCTTTTGGCATATTTTCTTTCTAAAAATTCAAATAATGTAATAAATTTCAGGCATTGAACCAAATATCTGATCGATAACAAAAAAGGCACAATACCGTGACTGGAACAATACACACACAACCCGCACATATAAAAGAGAGGAGCTTACGACGACGTTTCGGCCCGACTTGGACCATTTACAAAGTCACACTAACACACACAGACAAAGGAAGGGTATTTATAGGCAGGCAGACAGGGGAGGGTACAAGAGAGTGGGGTAATGATGGAGTAGTGGAAGTAGTAGTAGTAGTAATGGTAGTAGAGGAGACAGTCATATGGGAAGGAGCACTGCAATGAGGCTAGCGGCCCGCAAGGGTGGTACGAGAGGGAAGAAAGCGAATAAAAGAAGGAAAATACATGGCAAAAGAAAAGAAAGAAAGGAAAACCCATAGGAGAAAAAGGAGAAGGGGAAGAGAAGATAGGGAAGGAATCAGGTTAAGTCACGGGTGTTCTGAAGTTTAGAGCATTTAACAATGTAATGAGAGAGGAAAGCATCAACAGAGACAAAGCCAGGGCTAAGATTCATACAGGGAAAGTTGTGTATAAGGGAGGATTCAACCAGGCGGCGACTATGAAAGTTGGACGTAGGGTAGACAGTTTTAGCAGAAGACCAATCAATGGGATGACTGTGATCTCTGACATGACAGAAAAGAGCATTATTAGTGTCGGCAAGCCTAACACTATTTTTGTGCTCCTTGAGTCTGTCAGAAAGAGATCGGCCAGTTTCTCCGAAGTACTGAAGAGGACAGGAGGAGCAAGAAATAGAGTAGACACCAGGAGAATCTAGTTCATACTTCCCCTCCCTCCACAGATTCTCCTGGTGTCTACTCTATTTCTTGCTCCTCCTGTCCTCTTCAGTACTTCGGAGAAACTGTCTCCTCTACTACCATTACTACTACTACTACTTCCACTACTCCATCCACTACCCTCCCCTGTCTGCCTGCCTATAAATACCCTTCCTCTGTCTCTGTGTGTTAGTGTGACTTTGTAAATGGTCCAAGTCGGGCCGAAACGTCGTCGTAAGCTCCTCTCTTTTATATGTGCGGGTTGTGTGTGTATCTGATCAATAGCCAAATGAAGCTGAATCTTCTTAGCTTTTATTTGACTATTAATAAAACTCTGCAGTCAGCCCCCTTTACATAGAAGGAACGGTGGCCTATAGTATGACTCCAGGGTGCGAGCTTCCATGACAATTGACGGAGACTACAACTTCAGAAGGTTAGTAATCTAGGATAACCCAAGTATACTGGCTTATTTCCAGTGGCCTTTTTAGATCATCTTCCCTATGATACCACAGTAAACTCCTATGTACAGTATCAGTTTACTGCTGGGTGAACAGATGGAAGCAATATTAAAGCCTGATCCATTGTAGTTGCAAGTTTAATGTTCAAAATCTGGGCAAAGAGATTCTTGTTTTGGTTTCCCAACCAGTTCTTCACTTATTCCATTTTTGGCAATGTTCCACATCATTATGTTTATGGGGAAGCAAATTCCCAAGTCAATCAATCATGTTTGATCCAAATGTGGGGAGAAGTAGACCCAATTCCTTGGATCAAAAGCCATTCATCAGTATCAAAACACTTTGGCTGAAGGACAGTGTCTTGCAGTCAACAAGCATCCTTCATGGTCATGGAGAACAAAGGGTTTATTTAACGTCTAGAAGAAATTCAAAAGAATTTTTTTTTAACATGGTGGTGTTTTCTTTGCAAATTAGGTTCTTTCCATATCTACACCTAGTGCCAGATTAATAATAGGTAGGACACTGGGCTAACCCACATGCAACATACTGTCAAGTATTTATACCAGACAGTACTATATTCATAATTATGAAAGTGTTATTTCTCACTATTCAAGGTTAATAGATAAAATGACAATGCACTTTACTGACATACCTAAATCATTGTCATTGATACCCATGAAGTTTTCTAGTAGTGAATTAATCTTCTCAGTTGCGAATGTAGCCAGATCATCAGGCTGCAATTAGAAAAATCATAAAATAAGATCACAACTTGTGCATAACACCTACAGTATTGAAGATCACAAGTTAACATACAGTACAAAAAAAAAAAACTTATTTGAAGTACCTAAAGACTTTAGGATAGTGTAACTTACTGCATCTTCTACTTGGGCTTGGCCATTGGCTTTGAAGCGTAGTGTCTGCTTCCCACTACCATAAGTCTTCTTACCACCAGAGCGTGGATCTGACCGTGGCCCAATATTTGCTATATACAGAGGAAAGATAATTAGGAGGGTATTTTATGAATTATTTTTATTTTTTATTAACACATCGACCGATTCCCACCAAGGCAGGGTGGCCCGAAAAAGAAAAACTTTCATCATCATTCACTCCATCACTGTCTTGACAGAGGGGTGCTTTACACTACAGTTATAAAACTGCAACATTAACACCCCTCCTTCAGAGTGCAGCCACTGTACTTCCCATCTCCAGGACTCAAGTCCGGCCTGCCGGTTTCCCTGAATCCCTTCATAAATGTTACTTTGCTCACACTCCAACAGCACGTCAAGTATTAAAAACCATTTGTCTCCATTCACTCCTATCAAATACGCTCACACATGCTTGCTGGAAGTCCAAGCCCCTCACACACAAAACTTCCTTTACCCCCTCTTTCCAACCTTTCCTAGGCCGACCCCTACCCCGCCTTCTTTTATGAATATAACCACAATGAATGTATGCTTTCAAGTGCCCCACCATGCGAGTTTTTCAGGATACAAGGCGTCGCTCGGTCGATTTTTTGCTACTTGATATGAGCTCTTGATCTAGGGAATTGTATCTGTGCTCCAGTTCTGTAAATTAAGCCTGAATACCTTCCATTCCCCCACAGGCACTG
>WNWK01004205.1:77371-101217 GCA_009830355.1 Cherax destructor | reverse complement strand
CGGCAGATTACAAAGTTCATGGACCAGCACAACCAACATAACCCGAACCAGCATGGCTTTAGAGTGGGTCGATCATGCCTGTCACAGCTGCTGAACCATTATGACAGAATTACGGAGGCATTGGAGGACGACCAAAATGCAGATGTGATTTACACAGATTTTGCAAAGGCGTTTGACAAATGCGATCATGGAGTGATAGCGCACAAAATGAGGGCCATAGGCATTACGGGAAGGTAGGCAGATGGATTTTGAGTTCCTAACACAAAACACAAAAGTAGTAGTGAACAGGGCAAGATCCAGCATCAGCGAGGTCAAAAGCTCAGTGCCCCAAGGCACTGTCCTGGCACCTCTGCTGTTTCTCATCCTCATAGCAGACATAGATAAAAACACCCAGCACACTTTTGTATCATCATTTGCAGATGACACTAAAATAAGCATGAAAGTCACTACGGTAGAGGACACTGAAAAATTACAGGAGGACATAAGCAGGGTCTTCCAATGGGCAGTGGAGAACAACATGACGTTCAATGGTGATAAGTTTCAGCTGCTTAGGTATGGAAAAAATGAAGAACTCAAAAGGAACACTATATACAAAACGCAAGAGGGTCACCACATAGAACGAAAGGAACACGTAAAGGACTTGGGAATAATTATGTCTGCTGATCTGTCGTTTAAAGACCATAACAAGACAAAGATCACAACAGCCAGGAAGATGACGGGGTGGGTATTGAGAACTTTCAAAACAAGGGAAATAATGCCGATGGTGACACTATTGAAATCGCTAGTGCTCCCTCACTTAGAATACTGCTCAGTGCTGACGGCCCCGTTCAGGGCAGGAGAAATAGCAGAGCTGGAACAAATCCAGAGATCGTTTACGGCTCACATTGAGCCATTGAAACATCTAAATTATTGGGAACGCCTTCAAGTCTTGAACATGTACTCATTGGAGCGGAGGAGAGAGAGATACATGATAATATATACATGGAAAGTACTTGAGGGCCTGGTCCCAAATCTGCACACTGCCATAACAACATACTGGAGTGAGAGATATGGGAGAAAGTGTAAAATAAACCCAGTGAGGAGCAGGGGTGCGGTGGGGACAATACGGGAGCACTGTATTAACATCCGGGGTCCCAGACTATTCAACATCTTACCAGAAGATATCCGAAACACGGCTGGAACCAGTGTAGAAGCCTTCAAGAGGAAACTGGACAAATATCTTCACCAGGTGCCAGATCAACCAGGCTGTGATGGATATGTGGGGCAGCGGGCCTCCAGCAGCAACAGCCTGGTTGACCAGGCAAGCACCAGACGAGCCTGGCCCATGGCCGGGCTCAGAGAGTAGATACTCTCGAAACTCTTCAAAGTATATCAAATGTAGTATTTTCCCATCACGAGCAAAGCACTGATGGATTTTGTTCTCCAGTTTAAGTTTTCTCAACCTAAACAGAAGATTTTGACGTTTCCTGGTTAGGCACTCATTGATGTATACTCCATTTTTCACTGTAATTGCTGATTTAATTAGATTACATAGTCCATTTCAGACCCCCAAAAATACGCTTATAAAAGCACCTACAATAATAAACTTATATAAAAGGGCGAGTTTGGAGTGTTCGAATAGTGAGGGTCCACTGTATATATACAGTGGGCCCCCGGTTTATGATAGTCTCCAAACTCGCCCTTTTATGTAAGTTTATTTTTGTAAGTGCTTTTGTAAGTGTATTTTTGGGGGTCTAAAAGGACTAATCTAATTTACATTATTCCTTATGGGAATAAATTTGTTCGGTAATGGCACTTGAACAGCATTCTTGAACGAAAAAAGACGTAATCCGGGGGTCCACTGTATATATCCTAGGCAGTAGGTTGGTAGACAGCAAGCGCCCAGGGAGGTACTACCGTCCTGCCAAGTGAGTGTGAAATGGAAGCCTGTAATTGTTTTACATGATGGTAGGATTGCTGGTGTCTTTTTCTGTCTCATAAACATGCGTCTTGCTCATAAACGTACAGTACGTCTTGCTACTTCTCCTTACCATCAGGTCACACTACACACATATATATATATACACACCCCTCTGGGTTTTCTTCTATCTTCTTAGTAGTTCTTGTTTATTTCCACTTATCTCCATTGAGAAGTGGAACAGAATTCTTCCTCCATAAGCCATGCGTGTCGTAAGAGGTGACTAAAATGCCGGGAGCAAGAGGCTAGTAATCCCTTCTCCTATATATTGTACATTACTAAATTTAAAAAGAGAAACTTTTCTTTTTCTTTTTGGGTCACCCTGCCTTGGTGGGTTACGGCCAGTTTGATGAAAAAAAAAATATACAGTGGAACTCCAGATTTCATACGCACCGAATATCGTACATTTCGGATTTAGACCACTTTTTTGTGCGGAATTTTGGTCCGGATTTCGTACCTCTACCCGGAAATCGTAGGTATCAGATGTGTCCGCCCAACCGGGATGCTGCCACTCATGCGTGTGTGTCTCAGTCTGGCTCTGTCACTGGTCGAGTGAGCATTACTTTGCGCGTTCATCCGAAACATTTTGTAACAATCCATTGTTTTTTGTGCTTAACTATTGAGTGCGACTGCAAAATAAGCCATCATGGGCCCAAAAAGAAAGTTCCCAGTGCTAGCCCTTTGGTAAAGAAGGTGAGAAACACAATAGAATTCAAGAAAGATTGTAGAAAAATACAAAAGTGGTGCACGTTTAGCCGAGCTTGCCAGGATGTATGGGAAGTCAAAATCAACAATATGAAGAGCTGCAAGACCTTCATCTGGAACAGCAACAGACCACAGCTGAGGAAATTGCTTCAGAGGAGGAGGAAGAGAGAGGGGAGAAGGTGCCTTCTTCAGTGATTAAGGATATTTGTGCAAAGTGGAATGAGGTGCAAACTTTTGTGGAAAAATATCACCCTGACCAAGCTGATACAAGTTGTATCTGCAACATATTCAGTGACAATACCTTGTCCCATTTTAGGCAAATCTTAGAGACGCCAGAAACAGAGCTCTCTGGACAGATTTTTAATGCAACAGGGGTCCAGTGCCAGTAACAGACAAAGAAGGAAATAACCCTGGATAGGGCTCTGATACCTGAAGTTCTTATGGAGGGGGATTTCCCTTCCAAACAATAAGCTCTCCTCTCTCTCCCCTTCTCACCACCTTCCATACGCCAACAAGAGTCTTCAATAAAAGTATGTAATAGTGATTTAAATGTTCATTTATCCATTTCATTAGTGCTTTATATTTATTTCTCATTGTTTTCTGTATGTAAAACTAGTATAGTTATTCTTTAAAAAATGTATTTTCTGTTAATATTTTTGGGTGTCTGGAATGGATTAATTGTACTATTTACATTATTTCTTTTGGGAAATATTATTTCGGTTTTCGTACGTTTCGGATTTAGACCGACCTTCTGGAACAGATTAAGTATGAAATCCGGGGTTCCACTGTACATATATATATTAGTGTTAGTGTTCAGCAGAAGTTTGTGGTTACAGGAAAGTTGGTGCAGGAGGGAAGAAGAGCAACTGGTAGAATGATAATGTAAAGAGAGTAGTAAGGAAGAAAAAGTTAGCATATGAGAGGTGTTTACAAAGCAGAAGTGATGCAAAGAGGGAGGAGTATATGGAGAGAAAGAGAGGTTAAGAGAGTGGTGAAGCAATGTAAAAAAAGAGAGCAAATAAGAAAGTGGGTGAGATATTATCAACAAATTTTGTTGAAAATAAGAAAAAAAATTCGAGTGAGATTAGTAAGTTGAGGAAGCCTAGGGAACAAATGGATTTGGTAGTTAAAAATAGGAGAGGAGAGTTATTAAATGGAGAGTTAGAGGTATTGGGAAGATGGAGGGAACATTTTGAGGAATTGTTAAATCTTGATGAAGATAGGGAAGCTGTGATTTTGTGTACAGGGCAAGGAGGAATAACATCTTATAGGAGTGAGGAAGAGCCAGTTTTTACGAGTGTGGGCGAAGTTCGTGAGGGAGTGGGTAGAATGAAAGGGGGTAAGGCAGCTGGGATTGATGGGATAAAGATAGAAATATTAAAAGCAGGTGGGGATATAGTTTTGGAGTGGTTGGTGCTTTTATTTAATAAATGTATGGAAGAGGGTAAGGTACCTAGGAATTAGCAGAGAGCATGCATAGTTCCAGGACTCAAGTCTGGCAGGCCGGACTCGAGTCCTGGAGATGAGAAGTACAGTGTCTGCACTCTGAAGGAAAGGTGTTAATGTTGCAGTTTTATAACTGTAGTGTAAAGCACCCCTCTGGCAAGACAGTGATGGAGTGAATGATGATACAAGTTTTTCTTTTTTGGGCCACCCTGCCTTGGTGGGAATCGGCCGATGTGTTAATAATTTAAGGTCCAGATGTAAGAGTTTAGGGAGCTGAGAAGAATGATAATGTAAAGATAGTAGTAAGGAAGAAAAAGTTAGCATATGAGAGGTGTTTACAAAGCAGAAGTGATGCAAAGAGGGAGGAGTATATGGAGAGAAAGAGAGGTTAAGAGAGTGGTGAAGCAATGTAAAAAAAGAGAGCAAATAAGAAAGTGGGTGAGATATTATCAACAAATTTTGTTGAAAATAAGAAAAAAATTTCGAGTGAGATTAGTAAGTTGAGGAAGCCTAGGGAACAAATGGATTTGGTAGTTAAAAATAGGAGAGGAGAGTTATTAAATGGAGAGTTAGAGGTATTGGGAAGATGGAGGGAACATTTTGAGGAATTGTTAAATCTTGATGAAGATAGGGAAGCTGTGATTTTGTGTACAGGGCAAGGAGGAATAACATCTTATAGGAGTGAGGAAGAGCCAGTTTTTACGAGTGTGGGCGAAGTTCGTGAGGGAGTGGGTAGAATGAAAGGGGGTAAGGCAGCTGGGATTGATGGGATAAAGATAGAAATATTAAAAGCAGGTGGGGATATAGTTTTGGAGTGGTTGGTGCTTTTATTTAATAAATGTATGGAAGAGGGTAAGGTACCTAGGAATTAGCAGAGAGCATGCATAGTTCCAGGACTCAAGTCTGGCAGGCCGGACTCGAGTCCTGGAGATGAGAAGTACAGTGTCTGCACTCTGAAGGAAAGGTGTTAATGTTGCAGTTTTATAACTGTAGTGTAAAGCACCCCTCTGGCAAGACAGTGATGGAGTGAATGATGATACAAGTTTTTCTTTTTTGGGCCACCCTGCCTTGGTGGGAATCGGCCGATGTGTTAATAATTTAAGGTCCAGATGTAAGAGTTTAGGGAGCTGAGAAGGTGGGCATTGAAGTGACCCACTGTTGCTCAAGTCCCAACTGTCTCCAAGGTACAACTATAGAAGTAAGTGTATTCTGTTTTAGATGTGCCAGTTATGTAAGTAAAATGTTAATTCAGAATTGTACCTGCGAAATTCACCCACATAATTTCTCACTACTACTACTTATACTACTTACACAGTATATAATTATATAATCATTGATGCTTTGAAGTGTGAAATTATCTAGACAAACCAGAAAATAATTAAAGCTGTGCAAACACTCCTACCAGAAGCCTCTAGTACCCCCCCCTTCCAAGAGCATCCTATTAGGAGCACCTACAAGATGCTACCTGTGTTGCAAGGCAACACAGGAAATACAGTACTGAGACCCGGCATTTTTAATTGCTTCGAGTTTATCCAGTCCTTAAATATATTTTCATAGTGTTATTGTTGAGCCAGTCATATCTCGGCATTGTTTTTTTTTCAGAACACTACCTTCGATCGACTTTAATTTTGAAAGCTCATGAACCACTAGGGGAAGATTCTTGAAACGACTGCGATTGTTATGTGTCCATAGTGCTTTATAGTGTGTATTAAGTGGCTACATAGTTGATTGTACTTCGGTCTAATAGACTACTATTAAGTGCTGCAGCATGTGCTCTGATCTTTTTCACAGATATTGTAACAAAAGTTCTCTAATTGATCAAAGACCATGTAACTATATATTGAGTAGTTTAATATATTATGCACCCCATATCCATCCTGTGGGCAGTAGTCAAAAGACTGGAACTACGTATTGACAATAAGTACTCACCAAAGCCAGCCTTGAGAGGTTCAACTAAGCGCATAACAAACGTGGTACCCCGGGGGATTTCTTTCAGCATCTTGGCGACCTCGTAGTGACGGTGGCCCACTAGCTTTTTGCCATCAATCTTTTCTATGTGGTCACCAATCTGCGGGGCACAATATTATTAAGTATATGATTGATGAGTAAGACGAGATAGATATATTCAAAAGCTTCAGTCCTGCAAAATGTTATTTGTAAATGAGGGGATTTACAAGTAACAGTTTACAAGACTGAAGGGAATAAAGATTAATTTAGGATAGAAGATCCCTTGATATTGATCTGAGGGACTGGAGGTACTTTCTCCTAACTTGGATTGAACCTGATTGCCCTTTATTCCTCAGTATATTTTAAACACACTGGCCGTCTCTCACCACAGTAGAGTGACCCAAAGAAAACACATTCAATCGGTCTTGCCAGGATTGTTAACATCACAGTTCAGGTGACCCTTCGAATGGCAATATCTTCACCCCCTACTCTAGAGTGCAGGTGCTGTACTTCATACCTCTAGGATTCAAGTCTTCCTAATTGTCCTTTCATAAATATTACCTTGCTCACGCCCCAACGGCATGTTAAACCATAAAAAAAAAGTTTCTCCACTTATTCCCATCCAACGCAAACTCTAAAGATTATACCCTTAGCACCTCCCTCAGTCCCTTCTACCTCGATCTCTTGCTACCCTCTATCCCTGCACTATCCACTGTCCTGTTGCACTCCATACCATACTAATCATCCATCTCCCTCTTACAATCCATTCTCCCTGCATCCTGTCCTGCCCTGCCGCGCTGTATAACCCTTGTGGTTTAGCGCTTCTTTTGATTATAATAATAATCCCATCCAACGCACTCAATCCCTCCAACCTTTCCTGGGACGATCCTACTAATCCTTGCTTCTACCCCATATTTATATACCATCTTAATCATCCTATCCTGCTTTGTTCTATTTAAATTCCCAAACCACCTCAACAACCCTTCCTCAGGTGTCTGAATTGTTTTTTGGTAACCCCACACCGTTTTCTAAGCTCTACATTCTGAATTATCTGCATAATATTCACACTATACATTGCTCTCAAGCATGATATTTCCACTGCCTCCATCCTTCTCATCGCTGCAACATTTAAAGACCATACCGCGCACAAATATCAGACCAGGTGTCTATCGACAAGTGCCTCTGACAATTGGTAACTACTACTACCCACTGGCACATTCCTCCTTTTGCCTCCATAGATAAACTTACTGTCCACAGATGCCTCCACACACCTAACTTTTATTCCCCAGACTTTTTTTTCATCTTACTCTTGTCTATGGTCACCTTTAATTTCCTTCTTTAACATACCTTCTACTAACCATTGCAACTTCTCTTATCAGAATTTCTCGAAGAAAAATCACTGGCAAAATGCAAATGTGACAGCTCCCACTTTGTATCAGATTCATTATTTATTAATCCCACACTCCCCAATCCCACACTCCCCAACATACAAGCATTCACTTATTTTTACAGCCTCGTCTATATGTTAAACAACCATGGTGACATCACACAACCCTGTTTAAGGCCTACTTGTACTAGAAAACGGTCCTCTCCAACGTACCCTAACTTGAGCCTCACTATCCACATGGAAATTCAGTTTTAGGTAAGCTATTATCTCTTCAATACATTTGCAACATCTGCCACTTTGCTTCCCTATCCACCCTAGCCCCAGGGGCGTATCTATGGAAAATAGTGCACCTGTCCAAACATCTGACACCCATCTTTTAGATAACCATCATAAAATCAGCTCAAAAATACAAGTCAAGCTCGTTAATCTTTTAATTAACAAATTATGGCACTACCTGAAAATTACAACTGCACCTTCCCTGCCTTTCACTGATGCAAATTGGTCTATGATGTGCTCAAATTCAGTTTTTTTTCTTAGTTTCTTCTCTTTTTACAGTGCAGAGGAAGATCACAGTGTCTTGACCCATGGAGGCTCTCAAATATGGAAGTAGTTTTAACTTGCTGAATGATCTCTCACAACTGCCGATGGAAACTGCGATCCTTAGCATTATCTGAATAGCAATGCGAAGATCGGGGAAGACGCTCTTGTCTCCATACTGAACAATAAATTAGAACTCTTCATGTCTTGATATTTTCATGTTGGCCCGCCTTGATAGCAACATTCTGCAATCCAAAATGTCTTCATATAGCTGCTGTCCAATTCGCCCAAATGTTCGCATTTCTTTAGGTGGTTACTGTTGGCGCCGTAATACAGTCCCTCGATATCGAGAAGGAACCCAAACTTGGCATCACTGTCGTGCAAACGAGCTAACCTTCCATCCATTCCATTTCCTCCTTGATTGTTAACCCAGCATCTCTTGAGTTCTCATCAACCATTCATTTCTTTCGTCTCTGACGTCTTTCAACTTTAATATTCCATTCTTGACAGTCCTTCAAGTGACTCACTGACCAACACTTCACTTCTCTTTCGCCATCAAAGTGATCTTGGAGGGCTTTCAAATCTAGGGCAGCATCGTAGAAGTTCATGTTAGGATCCCGCAGCCTCTTGAATATCGCCAATGTGAATGAGTACTTTGTTCCAAAATCCTAACAAAGTCAGAAAATAGTAACTCAACATGCAGTTATACAGCTCCCTTGCGTCATTTCTGGTTTCACTAATCTCGTTTTCATTGTCTATCATGTCCTGGAGAACTTGAAAGTGTCTCAAGGAACTTGATGGGCTTCACTGATTCTGTCCTTGCACTCCACCTGGTTTCGGAATCAAACTTAACCACAGGCAGGGCGTTTTTTAGTTTTTCCCAGCGCTGTGTTGAACGAGAGAAGAACACAGAGAGCTTCGATGGTCCCAAAAAACGTGACCATCACTGTATCCTGCTTGGCTGCATGTCATTCTCACCCATGATAATCCAAGACAGATCATACATCTAAAGAAAACTCTTTTTCACTATCGGAGGATGGCTTGTCTGACTAATAGAAACTGCTCAGATGTGCCTCTCTTTTCCTTCAAGTGGCGCCCAGGGCACGTGCCAATCGTGCCATACCTTAGGTACGCCACTGCCTAGCCCTTATGGGTTTAGCGCCTAATTGTGATAATATCCACCTTAGCATATGCCTTTTCTAAATCCATACATGTGACAAACAATTCTTTATCTATCCAAGTAATGTTGGTCTATATGAGCTGTATAACCCCTGTGGTTTAGCGCTTCTATTTGATTATAATAATAATAATAATAATTGGTCTATATGAAGACCTACAGTCTGTATTGAAGACGACACCACGAGTATAGTTCTACCTCTGTAACTACGGATGGGTAATTACAATTAAGTGATTACACGCAAAAACTCCTAACAATAGAACGTAAAATCTTAGCAACGTTGAAGCAGCATCAACCACCACCACCACCACCTACGAGTGTAGCACTCAAGACGAGTGGGGCGCCAGGTGGCTGCAAGCTTCTCTAACTCGCACTTTCTCCGCACATCTGGACGGACGGAAGGATGTGCGGCTTCACACTTGAGTCGTGTTTCCCAGGAAGCTTTCGTCAGAGTGTACCGCTGGCACCCACAGTCAAATTCAATTCTAACGAAACAGGCCGACATTTTTCCCTAAGAATATATATATATATATATATATATATATATATATATATATATATATATATATATATATATATATATATATATATATATATATATAAAACACACACACACACACACACCTGGAGAGATTTCGGGGGTCAACGCCCCCGCGGCCCAGTCCGTGACCAAGCCTCGTGGTGGATCAGGGCCTGACCAACCAGGCTGATACTGCTGGCTGCACGTAAACCCACGTACGAACCACAGCCCGGCTGGTCATGTACTACTTTAGGTGCCTGTCCAGCTCCTAGAAGACAGCCACGGGTCTACTGGCGATCCCCTTTATTAATGCTGGGAGGCAGTAAAATCAGTCTTGGGTCCCTGACACTTATTGTGTTGTATCTTAGCGTACTCGTGGCGCCCCTGCTTTCCACTGGGGAGATGTTGCATTTCCTGCCGAGTCTTTGGCTTTTGTATGGAGTAATATTCATGTGCAGATTTGGGACTAGTTCCTCTAGGATTTTCCAAGTGTATATTATCAGGCATCTTTCTCGCCTGCGTTCCACAGTACAAATCAAGGGACTTCAACAGTTCCCAGTAATTTAGGTGTTTTATCGTATTTATACGTGCCGTGAAAGTTCTCTGTATATTGTCATGGTCTGCAGTTTCACTTGCCTTGGAAAGGACCGTTAGTGTATAGCAATATTCCAGCCTAGAGAGAACAAGCGATTTGAAGATAATCATCATGGGATTAGCATCTCTAGTTTTGAAGGTTCTCATTATCCATCCTATTATTTTCCTAAATGTGGTAGATACATTGTTGTGATCTCTGACAATGGATTTGGGCTCCAATTCCTAGAGTCGAGTCTGAATGCCTTCCATTCCCCCGGGCGCTGCATGACCCCTACGGGTTTATTGCTTCATTATGTAGTGTTGTTACCCTATTTTATAAGTTACGTCGTGAAGACTAGCCAGTAAATTCCCGTATTCCATTTCAGTCTACTCACGAGGAACTTTTTAATGCTGCTGCAGGGCTCTTTTTCCGAGAACTTTTAAGTTAAGCTTCCTTTCCTGGGATCAAACCTGATTGTAATCCTCTATTCTCAGAGCTCTTGACGCTTACGGTTTTAGAGTCGCCCTATGAATATAATGAAAGTAGGAATATACCGATTATTTAGATAAATGAGCACACACACCTATGCGATATTCTTAATATTTTAGGCTACGTTTCGCTCATTCCCTGATTTTTTTTTTTTTTTGCAATCGTGTTACTACTATTTTAGTGAGCCCAGGTACCTGTTTACTGCTAGGTGAACAGGTACCCATACAGTACGTCATTGCTTTCTAGTTCTGTTTCCTGCGTCATTCTTCTAACCATACCCTCTCCCACCCTAATACTTCCCTCTACCAGCAACCTCCACCGTTCTACCATCCCCTCCTATATCCCTCGACCAGTCACCTCCAGTTCTCCCATCCCATCACCCTCTCCCATCCCCTCCATGCTCCTTCCACACCCCAATGATTGTCTAAATTGAGCATCTCAATGATGCGAGTGGCGCTAGCATCCTGTGTCTCCCTGCTTCTGCCTCTCTCTCTTCCCTTGCACTAGCTTCCTCCTTTCCTCCTCCGATACCACTCTCACAGAAAAAGGCAGACAAAACTTACACCAACCCATTAGCATGGGGCCAGGAGCTATGAACCGAGCCTTGTAAATACACGTACGTACGTAGTAGCATGGAACCCACCCCCCTCATACACACCAAAATGCAAATTTTTTTTTCACGCTATACAGGTGGATTACAAATTGAGTCGCTTCATTGTACCTCCTCTGAGTTCTCCCTGTGCCAAGCCTGGAGATCAGACAAAATACATTCTATTCTTACTGGCGTGCTTTTTGTCGTATAAATCACTTTTGTGCAACGATTAATTTCTTTTTTTCAGACTCAATCATCCCATGTTCTTCTTCCTACTATAAGATCAGTATCTCATTGTGCCCTGGAAGGAGACATACTTCCACTAGCACTATTTTTTTCAATTCTACGCCAGGCTGACTCGTTATTCGACAATGACTCCTTTCTCATGCCGGTATCCGAGGAAATGAGATTATTGACTAGGCTGCAAACACTGTTCATTCCCAGCCGGTGGGGAGAAAAATCTGATGTTGGATGTGAATGAATTAGCTCCAGTGATAGGGCAGGCTTGTCATAAACTCTAGTTGTCAGACTGAACTAGCTCTCGCTGTATAACCCCTGTGCTTTAGCGCTTCTATTTGATGATGATAATAATAATAATAATAATAATGAACTAGCTCTCAGATCCACTCAACTTGGGCTCATTCGTGATTGTGATGAACCTCACCAAGGTCTTCCAATACAAGCTAATGTCTATCCTCAACCCACAACTGTCATGGCCAACGCCTTAGGGAAGTGTTGAGGTTCAGGGAGGAAGCATTTCAACCACATATTTATATGAAGCACTAAACCCATGTGGATCATTCAGCACGTAGTGGTGGAGGGATTCCACTCCGTCCACTAACACGCAGCCACTTTCCTCTGATTCTTCAATGGAGTCTTTATCTTACAGTATTTACAAAAAAACGGTTTGATTAATCAGCTCATTAAACATATTCCATTTCCGCCATTATCAAATTCTGCACTATCATCAATAATATGTTAGTCGTGATCAAGGTCAATTCACGCATACTACATAAATGATAAATCATAATGAGAAAACAAGTAAACGTTCTCAAAATCTATTTTTTTAACTGTTCATAATCCATATTCATAATTTGTGTATCAGCAGCCACAACTGTCAGCAGTTTTAGACGAAAGGAGAAATATCCCCGCCACTGATGACGAGAGGCACCTACCACTAGGCACTAACTACTCAAACACCGTCTTCTTTCTAGCTAATAAAAATATTTATAATTAAACTACTACTACTAATATAAATTATGTAAGTGACGAAAGACAGTTGAAATAATGTTAAAATTAGTGAAATAGTATATTACTGTGGTTGAAACAACACGAGCAGAGTGACGGAAGTTCAGACAAACACACTGCTAGGTAGTGTTGAGTTGAAGGGTGAACCCACAGTATGAGTCCCCATACACCTCACCACCCACAGTGGGAGTCCCCATACACCTCACCACCCACAGTGGGAGTCCCCATACACTCACCACCCACAGTGAGAGTCCCCATACACCCCACCACCCACAGAGGAACCCCAAACACTTCACCACCCACAGTATGAGTCCCCATACACCTCACCACCCACAGTGGGACCCCAAACATCTCACCACCCACAGTGGAAGTCCCCAAACACCTCACCACCCACAGTGGGAGCCCCATACACCTCACCAACCACAGTGGGAGTCCCCATACACCTCACCAACCACAGTGGGAGTCCCCATACACCTCACCACCCACAGTGGGAGTCCCCATACACCACCACCCACAGTGGGACCCCAAACATCTCACCACCCACAGTGGAAGTCCCCAAACACCTCACCACCCACAGTGGAAGTCCCCAAACACCTCACCACCCACAGTGGAAGTCCCCAAACACCTCACCACCCACAGTGGGAGTCCCCAAACACCTCACCACCCACAGTGGGAGTCCCCAAACACCTCACCACCCACAGTGGGAGTCCCCATACACCTCACCACCCACAGTGGGAGTCCTCACAGGCGACACACAGGTCTCACCATCCCAGGGGGGCGGCCCCCACACTCATCACCCAGTGAGCGGTCATCACGCCTCACCATCACCCACCTCCTGCGGGCATGAGTGGTGACTTCATTACTTCTTAATCTGAAGTCCTGAATTTCTACTAAACCACGTTATCAACTCCGTCATCTAGTCATCTGACATTGGTTGGCTATCGTGTAATCAACTTCCTCTCAACTATTAATTACATGATAGCTTAATGCAAATGACTTATTGCTGACAATAGTAAATAAAAGAAAAGTTTGCTATTTTGTAATTTTCTTCTTTATATGATAGTTATTGATCAATCGGCTTCCTGTCACCCACAGTTGGCTGTCAACCAATCAGCGTCCTGCCACAAGTAAATTACATGTTAACTATCAACCAATCAGCGTTCTAACAACGATTAGCTATCGACCACAGAGCTTATCTAATCAGTTTCTTATCAACGATTAGTTACATTCTCTGATAAATTGAAAAATGTATTTTTGTGTGTAAACATTCTACCCTGAAACTATTCCACTCTACGAAGCTTGGCAATCTGAAAAAAAAAATGTCTGGATTTCCTGCCATCAGGCTTCCATTCCATTTCAATATTTTTTATTCCGTGATTTCAGACGTTATCTGAACGTTCCCTGTAATTTTTAAGTTTATAAATTTATAAAAACTCATCATGGGGTGGTAGGAGAAGCAGAATGTTTATAAAGCCTCAAGGAGAAATTTCAGCATTTTATCTTGAAGCCTCCTGATATTTTAACCACAAGTAAATTAATAAGAACGGCGGGGACATGTCTGGTAATGCGGTGGTTGCTCATCAGCAGGAAACGTTGAAATCTGCACGTACATCACTCGTGTGAGACGATTACCATGACACAGGATGAACCTTTAATACATATCATGTGGCTGGATCATTTGTCATGTGTGTCAGCCAGAAGAGGAGACCAAGAAGCTAGTCATAGCAAGGCAGTCAACATTATCATCATTGTTATTATTCATCAACAGCGCCATCATAGCCGTCACTGCCGCAGCTGTCAGTGAAAGCTCTACCACAACTGACCCACCAGTGGGGTTGATATTTACATACTTCAACACCGTCACCTTGCTCCACACAATTTCCTATAATTAGTATGTAATAATTGAAGGATATAATAATGTTTAATGTAAAGTAAATGTGTAGTGTTGATGTGACTTGTCAAGTCACAGAACCACCAACATGTCAGTGAGGGAGGCGGTGGGTACTTCCAAAATGAGGAGGGAGGTGTACATTGTTGGGCAGTGCAGCCCTGGTGGCCTTCCTGTCAGTTGTTACTTTAGCTCTCTCTCTTGAAAAATGGAAATCGGCCAAATCCTCTAATGAAATGAAGAACTAATGTGTAATAGACGCGGGGTCGTCTGAAATGAGGACGTTCACTGCACATGTATTATCTATGTAAGGTACGCTTCAAAGTGTAAACCGTGGATCAGCAAATTAATTAAGAGTTGTCAAATCACTTAATGTCATACAGTCCACAACCTAATTAGTCAATGTTGCTGGCTTAATTTTTTTTTCCTAGTAATTATTCAGGTACCATATGTTCCTAATTTAAGGTCCAGATGTGTGTGTGGGGGAGCTGAGAAGGGCACGGAGGGACATTATGGTGACTTATTGTTCCTGAAGTCCCACTTGACTCCAAGGTACATCAATATCAGTAAGTGTAATAATCAGTTTTTGATGTGCCGGATCTCCCCAGTTATGTGGGTGAAATGTTAATTCAGGATTGTACCTGTAGTAGAGCACTAGCTAAAAATTACAGACCAGTAGCCCTCACTTCTCACATCATAAAAATCTTTGAAAGAGTGATGAGACGGCAGATTACAAAGTTCATGGACCAGCACAACCAACATAACCCGAACCAGCATGGCTTTAGAGCGGGTCGATCATGCCTGTCACAGCTGCTGAACCATTATGACAGAATTACGGAGGCATTGGAGGACGACCAAAACGCAGATGTGATTTACACAGATTTTGCAAAGGCGTTTGACAAATGCGATCATGGAGTGATAGCGCACAAAATGAGGGCCATAGGCATTACGGGGAAGGTAGGCAGATGGATTTTGAGTTCCTAACACAAGAACACAAAAAGTAGTAGTGAACAGGGCAAGATCCAGCATCAGCGAGGTCAAAAGCTCAGTGCCCCAAGGCACTGTCCTGGCGCCTCTGCTGTTTCTCATCCTCATAGCAGACATAGATAAAAACACCCAGCACACTTTTGTATCATCATTTGCAGATGACACTAAAATAAGCATGAAAGTCACTACGGTAGAGGACACTGAAAAATTACAGGAGGACATAAGCAAGGTCTTCCAATGGGCAGTGGAGAACAACATGACGTTCAATGGTGATAAGTTTCAGCTGCTTAGGTATGGAAAAATGAAGAACTCAAAAGGAACACTATATACAAAACGCAAGAGGTCACCACATAGAACGAAAGGAACACGTAAAGGACTTGGGAATAATTATGTCTGCTGATCTGTCGTTTAAAGACCATAACAAGACAAAGATCACAACAGCCAGGAAGATGACGGGTGGGTATTGAGAACTTTCAAAACAAGGAAATAATGCCGATGGTGACACTATTCAAATCGCTAGTGCTCCCTCACTTAGAATACTGCTCAGTGCTGACGGCCCCGTTCAGGGCAGGAGAAATAGCAGAGCTGGAACAAATCCAGAGATCGTTTACGGCTCACATTGAGCCATTGAAACATCTAAATTATTGGGAACGCCTTCAAGTCTTGAACATGTACTCATTGGAACGGAGGAGAGAGAGATACATGATAATATATACATGGAAAGTACTTGAGGGCCTGGTCCCAAATCTGCACACTGCCATAACAACATACTGGAGTGAGAGATATGGGAGAAAGTGTAAAATAAACCCAGTGAGGAGCAGGGGTGCGGTGGGGACAATACGGGAGCACTGTATTAACATCCGGGGTCCCAGACTATTCAACATCTTACCAGAAGAAATCCGAAACACGGCTGGAACCAGTGTAGAAGCCTTCAAGAGGAAACTGGACAAATATCTTCACCAGGTGCCAGATCAACCAGGCTGTGATGGATATGTGGGGCAGCGGGCCTCCAGCAGCAACAGCCTGGTTGACCAGGCAAGCACCAGACGAGCCTGGCCCATGGCCGGGCTCAGAGAGTAGATACTCTCGAAACTCTTCAAAGGTATATCAAAGGTACCCACATAATTTCTCACAGGAGAATAAATTTTGGTTTCAGATAATTATCACACAGGTACGTGATTCTTACATACCTGTGAGTGGTGTCGAAAGTTCTCAATACCCTGGCAGACCTTCCTCAGGTCAGGCGTTTCATCTGATCGCCTGATCAACCAGGCTGTTTGTGCGAGCAGCCCGCATGCTCAGATACCTCCACACATTTTAAGAATACAAGAGCATAATTACGGAAGACTGAAGTGTATTTCCTATTAAAGCCGACTGGTACAAGTGCCGTTGGCACTCATATTATTGTTATAACAAACTTGAGCAACGTGAGCCTGGTATAAACAAATTATAATTCCCAACATTATCATGTATTTGAATGAAGCGCTCAACCCGTATGAGAAACTACTCTTGCAGTCAAGTTGTTCTGCACTGTACAGTGTACACAGTGACTCACTGAAGGAATCCCAGCTACCCTCATCTCTTGGAGCAGAGTTACTTTCAATTCCCCAGGTGCTCTATAACTCCTGAGAGTTTAGCGCTTCCCCCAAAATATGTTAGTTGCATAATGGGAATAAAATCAAACGTACGTACGCGTGTCTGTCTGTCTCTGTCTGTCTGTCTCTGTCAGTGTGTGTCTGTGTCAGTCGGTCGGTCGGGGGTGTGGGGTTGAATTAATATTTACAAAACTCTCCCGTCCAGCTGCTCCTGAATATCTTGAGGGAAGTTGACCTTGAACAAGCTCGTGAGTTTTTCATATTTAGTGAGAAATAAGACTCGTGAAGAGAAAAGGGAGTTATTAAGGCGGTATTTATATAAAGAAGTCAAGATCAGAATAAAAGCAAGGAAGGAAACAAGTGTTTTAAAACAGAAAATAATAGTTAAAAACGGACTAGGTTTGAACACTC
The DNA here is from genome assembly GCA_009830355.1 of Cherax destructor. Taxonomy (NCBI): domain Eukaryota; kingdom Metazoa; phylum Arthropoda; class Malacostraca; order Decapoda; family Parastacidae; genus Cherax; species Cherax destructor. Next base: position 83,757 of record WNWK01004205.1, on the reverse strand, counting down.
AATTTTTGGGGGGAGTTGTGGTTGTAAAAAATGGGATTTTTAAAGACACTAAGTTACAACAATTTGTTTACAGTGTAAAAGCCTCAATTTTAAGTTTTGGGATATGATAAAATTTTAGGAGAAAAAATTATAGAAAAAAATAAACTCGTTACTGGTAGAAAATCTGGCAACTGTACTATCAGCTGATTAGCTTCCTTAACTTCAAATTAATGTAAAAAGTGAAGGTAAAGCTGCTTCATGTCAACACAGGTGACACACAAAACATTGGGTTATGTAACTGAAATGGGGAAGCGTTACATTTTAACTGGTAAGCTGTATAAAAAAAATACCATGACCTGTACTCTTGAAAGAATGAGGAAATATATGCTTGATACTGTACACGTGAAAGACAGGTATAAATAGGGTTCTTAGGATATCTATCCAATTAAGAACTAAATAACCTTTTTATTAGCTTCATATCTTTCCAAATCGGACTGAACGTCTATCTGAAGTTATTATATTATTTTTAATATAATGTGGTTTAGCGCTTCTATTTGATTATAATAATAATAATTTAATATAATGTCATTATACTTTTTATTATTAGAAATAACATCAAATTATTCTTTGTTAACCTAACAATCTTCAAAATTCTTGCTACCTGTCAATGGTTTGGGTAATCATCACCCCTGCAACCCGGTACCTTTGAGTTGTTCTATATTCGCCGGTAAGGACTTAACTGCCAGCCCGGGTCATGGGCCAGGCTTATGGTCCGGTCTCAGACCTGGCCTCCTAAATTTCAAAGCAAATAATGCAGGAACAAGACTTAAGAAACTTACTGAAAGTAAGTAGAAATTTGTAAGACTTGTCTGCCTTGTGTGTTCACGAGACCAAGGAAGGACCAGCAAGTCTCTCAGTGTAAAACTCTTAACAGCATTCAGTTTCACACTGAAGACAGAATGGTGGTACCTCATTGGATATTTGTTGTCTACTAACCTTATACCTGCTGCTGGTAAACTCAAAACATCTTTAAAAGTGAACACAAACAGGAGAATTGATCGAGGCAAAAAACAAAAAGTTAAAGGCTTATCAAATATGTGAAGCAGTCGCTACTGTGGTGCTCGAATGAGACTTGCAACACCTGGGTACCTCCAGCAAAGATTCCCAGGTATCGCATGTTCGTCTTATTCATCAACTTGTCGGTAGTGTACGTCATTCATGCAGTGACACTGCCGTGGCTCGCCATAAACATTTCTCATTTGTGTGTTTACCTAATCTGGCGCGGCAAGGAAACATACGAAGCGTGGAGAACAAAGTTCCGGAAAGAGCAGCTAAGCTGCTGACGGTCACGGCCAGTAGTAGGTGGCAATAGTAATGACTGTAATAACTGCCAGACAAACAACTTGTGATGAGCGCCAGAGAGAATCATGGCCAGGGTTGGTTGCGGTTGTGGCGAGACCAAACACTACAGTGCGCACCGCCATCACCTTCATACTAGACTGCTAAATTGACTACCGCTATAGCAGTTTACTATTTGCAGTACACTGTAACACTTAAGTGTTTATATACACTGAGGTGTGTATACAAACATGCACAGAGGTTTATATACACTGAGGTGTGTATATAAACATGCACAGAGGTTTATATACACTGAGGTGTGTATATAAACATGCACAGAGGTTTATATACACAGGTTGGTATGTGTATATGCTCAGACGTGTACACTGCAGCTTATATATAATGCACTTTATACACACACCTAGAGGTGTGTATGTATATATACATCGTGAGGTGTGTAATTGTATATACACAGCAATGTTAATAACTTTTAATTTCAAATCTTAGATATAAAAAACCGATATCAGTGTGCAGGTGATCTGTATCCTAGTACCTAGCAAACTAAGTCATTATTCTTCGCGATTATTTGAGGAAGACTAATATTAACACTGGTAATGAAAAACACTAAACTGGCGACTCTTGATTAATTCAGGCTAGTTAAAATAAGTTATGACTGAGGAGTAGCATCATCAGTACATATGATGGGGTCCTGGAAGCCAGTAAACAGTAAAACCGGTTAACGAGTGTCAAGGGAAGGAGGGGAGGGGGATCATTCCACTCCTTCAAACACAGCTACGCGATTGTTATACAGGAATTTGTAAATCTGGTCGAAGAGGGTATTAGGAACTACCATTCAACCCATACAAATACAACTAGGCAATTAGTGTACGGAATTGGTAAAACCGGTCGATAAGAGTTAAGAGGTTCACAAACAATAAGTTCCTTGATGCAGGACTCCCGCTGCATTATTTCTATAATGGAGAAGCTAAATTAAACGTAACAAGGCAGCAGCAACAGCTGGAATGAGAGGAGCACTAACCTCTATGTGTTTGATTCTGTCTATAACGGAATCTTCCTTGATCCTCTTGATGAAGGCGTAGCCGGCTCCATTATCAGTGATGGTGAGGCCGAGGGCGTCCTCTGTCTTGGTGATCTCCACTTCCTTCGGTCTACCTGTGTAAGAAAGTGACGTAGTGTTAGCTTAAAGCCTACCCACTGTACGTGGGCCATTCAAACTGCATTTCAATTGTGCAAAAATTACAGGCATGGACAAGTGCTAAACTCTTAAGGACTTGTACACGTTGTGTGCGCGCGTGTGTGTGTGTGTGTGTGTGTGTGTGTGTGTGTATATGTAAGTGTGTATGTATACGTGTGTGTGTGTGACCCAACAATAAAATTTGCACCAAGAACTCATTACAGTTGTGACTGGGTGTAGACTAGTGAATTGTTCATTGCATTATAATGTGTTCATGATTGTAACCATGTATAAACGTAAGTAAGTAAATTTACTTACGTTTCATTACCTTTGTAACTTGTGAGTTCATTACCTTTGTAGCTTGTTAGTTCATTACCTTTGTAACTTGCTCAGCTATCAAAACTTTGGGGTCCAGTCCCTGGACCCTTATGTACCTCTGTAATCTTTTGACTACCGCCCACAGGATGGGTATGGGGTGCATAATAAAGATATCAAACTAACTTGTACATCCCCTGGGGAATCAGGTTTAATCCATGGGAAAGATAGCTAAAATTTCTTGGATCAAAAGCCCTTTACCACCATCATACATTATCAGAATACTTTAGTCACAAACTGAGATTCGAGTAAACTCAAATATATATACATTGAAATATATCTGTGTATATACATTGATACACAGTTTATACACTGATACAGACGCCTCAGTGTGTGTAATATATATATATATATACCTCATAATATAGGTAGAAACACTAAGAGACCACTTCATATTCTTCGAGTATATCAATATAGGAAGGGAAGGAAAGTCGCCTTGATAGAAGACACTGAAAAATCGCAAGCAGATACAAAGTCTTCCAGTGGCAGAGAAAAATGACATGTTGAATGGTGATAAAATATATGGAAAGAATGGAAAAAAAAGCGCGATGGAAACAAAATACAAGAGAACATTCTCATAGAACAAAAGGAATGTATAGTATAATAATGTTGGATGACTTTAGAGAACACAAAGACAAATGCCGGGAAGACCAGAAAAAAATGGATAATGAAAAAAAAAAAATAATGACAATAGTGAAAATATTCAAGTAACTTTTGCTTTTTTTAAAATATTGTTCGATATAATTATAAAACACGTCACAAGGAGGTCATTCATATTTACCTTTTCGGTGTGCAAATATGAAGTCGTCTAAGCCAATTTGTCCCCCTAAAAGTTTGGTCATGTCGACTTTGTGTGTGTTGAGCGTGCAGAACAAGATCTGAAAAAACAATTATATATATAGTGACGAACAGGATCTGAGTGTCACAAGAACACCACATTTATAAAGTTTCTTGACACAGCACTCCTTAACTCGTGATAACATTTACACACAGTGAATCATACACCTCCTGATAACACTGACATTTACACGTCAAAAACAATGAACTTGCCAACCAAAGTTACTTCACAGTCGTACCAAAATAAACGTCATTAGGTGACGGGGCTAATAAATACTAAATAGATGGTGATGTCTCTTCAGAGCTGAATAAAGCCTAGTAGGTACCAGAGGTAGGTGGATAAGGAATTATCAGTCAGGTCGATAGGCTCCTGAAGTAATTCTGTCCATCAAATCAATGCGATCCTATAAAATATTTCCATGGTTACTCATAGGAGGGGCTCAAGACCGTAGTAAGTTGCTCTCCAGAAATGTAGAGTGAGATTAACACACAAGATGACTTCATACAAGAGCTGATACACAAAAAAGTGATGACTGTCAGCCAACAGAAAGCTTAAAATACAGGCCCACGAGAAAGATAAGAGATCAGAACAAATGTAATATGTAATTAATTACTAGAAACAGCACACTAAGCAGGAGGAGGCTTATTTGACGATGTGTCTCCCTAAATTGTTTTATCAAGTCTATAGCCTTGATAAAGCAGTACATAGAGCAATACGTCTATAAAAAAAAAAGCAGACTGCTCTGTGGGTTTTACAGTCCTTATTCTTCGACTACTCGTCAATTATTGATAAATTAATTTCTCACTTGAACACACACACACACACACACACACACAGTGGTATGAGAAAATTTGAAAAGTGAAATGGTAAAGGGTACTAAAGGACACAGCTGTACAAGAAAGGATGAAGGTGAGAGGTAAGGAAAAAATCATACCAACCACGAAGAAAAGAAATAGGAAGAAAGAAAAGAGCTCATTGTGTAATCAGGAATACAGAGACTCCAAACAATGTACAGCAAATCAAATAGAGAACAATGACAAACAGTAGAGGTTAGAAACGAATATGCAAGACTGAGAATGGAAGCTAAAAGTTTGAAAATTATATAACAAAGGCCAAAACTAAACTCAAGTTGATAAATGTGACACTTGTGCGACATATAGCTATGTTTATTCTGGCAATGTTTCGCCAGCCAGTGGCTTCTTCAGTCAAATATAGAAGAACGGTGGAAGATGAGTTTGAGGTAATCAGGGGTATTGTGTGTTTTTGCTCATAATCAGGGGCTGCGGGCTGCCCCAAGCCTAGTTGACTAGGTGGTCTGTCATCAGGCCTAGCTGCAAGGATGGAAGAGCTCTCAGAACCTGTCACAGGTACGTCACGGGGAAATATCATGATGTATATTAGAATGGATAGGGACATACAGAGATGCTCCCGGGACATTAGATGGCAGCTAAAGTCGTAGATCAGCCATTAGGATGTCAGGAAGTAGGTTTTTACAGTCTAATGATGGTAAGTGGGGCAAACTAGACGAAGAATGGAAACACTAAACAGTTTCAATAGTAGGTATGATTGTGCCCTGGAGGCCAGGTGTGGAAATTTTTTACATAATTTTTCTAAAGGTAGAACATATAAATGAATATAATAATTGTGTAATAAAATGTGATGGTGATTTGGACCCTTCGATAAATTTTAAGGGAAGGGGGTGGGGGGTAACAGCCGGAGAGTGATGCAGAGGAGACGCCATAATGAATTTAATGTGTGAACACTGAACTGAATTGTGCAATGTAATCAGGCATTCTTGAGGGTCAGTTGGTGTATATCGGCCTCAATCCGTAATTTAGAAATTGTTGACACGTTCCTGCTGAAGAATTGGGATAGTGTGGAAAACCCTTACAATTCAGCAACAAGGATGGAAAATAGAGGACACCAATTCTCCCAGGGGCACACCTAGCTAAGTGACGCTTACCCATAATGTACATTATTATTATATAATCAAATAGAAGCGCTAAACCACAGGGGTTATACAGCGCTGTAGGTTATTGTAGGATGCAGGAGAGTGAGTTGTAAGAGGGAGATGGACGATTAGTAGGGTATGGAGTGCTAGATGCGGTGGGGGTGCAGGGGGGAGGGTGCAAGAGATCAAAGGGAGAAGGGACTGAGGGGGGTTAGAGGTATAATCTTCAGAGTTTGTGTAGTAAGTCAGTTTCTGTCAAAAAGTCAAAAAGAGAGTCAGGATTAAAGGAGGGTCCATCTGCAAGAAGGAAGGAAAAAAAGGGCCGCAGAGCAAGACGTCTTGGGGGGTAAATTCTGCGTGCTCGTTGAAGAGTGGCAGTCCAACAGGATATGCCCAACAGACACTGGAACCTGACAATGCTCAAAGAGGGGCAGGGGGCCTCCCATGAGATACCCGGGGTAAGACGAGTGTGGCCATGCGAAGACGGAGAGAGAGTCTCCCAACCTCGACATTGGTGACAAGAAGAAGGCCAGAAACCTATAACCGGTTTAATAGAATTAAGTTTGTTATTCAGCAGGTCAGACCAGCGGGCCCAAAGGGGGGGGGAAGGTGGGAGCAATGACCGCAAAATAGTCCGTGAAAGGAACACCTCTATATGAAACTGGAAGGTCATGTACTGCCGACCCCCGCAGTGTCTGCCTGTTCATTGC
>WNWK01004205.1:60000-77271 GCA_009830355.1 Cherax destructor | reverse complement strand
ATAGTAACAGGTGTAGTGTCAATGGTCGTAAGAAGAGAAAGATCGGAGCTTGGCCAGCATTCTGGACCGTGATGATGCGAGTGCCGCTCTTGAGAGCGTGAAATGAGATGTTTTGACCAACATGGCGTAGCAGAGCCTTACCAATACTATGGTCAGGTCAGGCGTATTGAAAGGGCCAGTCGGGTCCCTGGTACCTGAAGCAGGTGACGAACCAGCACCAGCAAGAGGTACAGGGGCATGAGAGGTGTCCAAAGAGTCATCCGTTAACGAGGCAGGGTCAGTACTGGGTGCGGTATCAGGAAGGGCCCGGGGTAGTGGGTTCATGGATTGGGTCAGCCATGGTTAGGTTACTTCTTTCTTTTTATTTTTAAGAAAAAAAGAAAAGAAAAGAAAATAAAAATAAAAAAGAATAAAAAAGGGGAACGTGGAGGAATAGCTCCTAGGAGGAATGAAAGGGAGCGTAAATCCCCTCCGTGCCCAAGAGGACATCAACACCGCAAGTGGTGCAGATGCAGCATGGAACCCGTGCCATACCCTACCCTTCATGCCAGTAAAGCAGCAATCCGGGATAGCAACCTCACATCCACCGAGCCATCTCGGCGGACAAAGAGAGGGCGGCCGGATATCCGCCACAAAGCATACCGCCTTCGGCCACCACCCCGGAATCCGAAAGGTGGCCTCCAGAGATACACCGTCGCCCGAAAGATACCCAGGCCACCCTCCGGGTGACCGGAGAGGATCAGGACATCCCCAGGCGATCCAGATTCCACGGCAAACTACACCACCGCTAAGGACCTCAACGGAATGGGATGGACCACGATACCCTTCCCCTACCTAGGAACTAGAATGCCTGGGGAGAGAAGCTCCCAGGATAAAACTGGGAAGGAAATAAGGGAGGGATGAGGAGGAGGAGGAGGAAAGGGAAAAGGGAGGATGGGGAAGATGGGAAAAGGGAGGGGGGATTGGGGGGTAATTAGGTTCGGTCTGAGGAAGAAGACCAAGAGGTCCAATTCCTCAGACCGATAGCCTCTTTACCACGACAAGGAGCCCCCCTTAAAGAGGCCCATAATGTACAGTAGTTTTTGGCCATCGTAAATTCTAGCTGTAGTGGTAGCGTTAGGGTGTGTTTCCAAAAAAAAAACAATAATTATGACACAGTAATTTAATGGTAATTGGTAATACGAATTTCCTTTCTAATAACACTATTATAATTTATGTACAATAATTATATTGTGTACCCAGCAAGTCTAATCATATACAATCCACACAACTTTAATTTACCAGAGTAGCTGATTTTAATATTGCAATTATTAATTTAATGTTAGGTCTAGCTTTTTTTGTGGGAATGGTAGGGAGTGGGCATCGAGGGAGTGACAGTTTGGCGACCTGCTGTGACTGTCCCACTTACCTCACCCATATTACTTGCAGGAAATAATTCAGGCAATATCTTGTAAACCTCCTGCAGGTAATTTTCCACAGCAGGAATCATTAAAGCTTGTCGGTAAGATTCTGAGGGACGTTGCCAGCTGTGAACCAACCCGTACATGCACAACTCAGGACGGACGTGCACAACTCAGGACGGACGTGCACAACTCAGGACGGACGTGCACAACTCAGGACGGACGTGCACAACTCAGGACACACTCACGGGGAAAATAAAATAATCCATTTTAAGCGCTAAACCCATTTGGGTCACTCAGCTCAAGACATGACGAAGGCTTGTTCCACCGTCTGGTGAGCGAGAGACGAGCTTCTTGTACTCAACTATATGTACACTCACGGGGAGACAGCCTGTCCCTCCCCGTGATAGTAAGAGTGGTATTACATAGACATTTATCGTGGAATTCAGACCATACTTGCTAGTCCACACCTGCCAGACTCACATTTCCAGCCTCCTGCAGGACCCACATGTGTTACGGACTCGCACTTGTCCCTCTCACAACGTTTTGTGGAAAAGGTCATTTATTAAAATAGATGTTTCGCCACGAGTGGCGAGACGTTTCCTTTAGTGTGCTTTTCCAAAGTTTGTCGGTAGTATCATACCATTTACAATCACAACTTTCTGCAGGGCCACACAGTATTATTTCCACACCCGTTACCTCAAACCTGTCACTTCATAACTAATACAGCCATACAATCGGCACCCATTAACCAAGACCTACTTATAAATTAGACACATATGCAACACTTGGGTATCTTTATTGAGGAAACGTTTCGCCACACAGTGGCTTCATCAGTCCAATACAAAGTAGAAAGGTGTAAGGAGAGGAGGAGTTTGAGGTTATCAGTCCCTCGGCCTGGAGTCGATGTGTTCAGTCCATCAATCTTGTTAGAAGTGTAGCACAAGGCCGTAGAGGTGGCTTATATGCTGTAATCAGGTGAGATGAAGCAGGAGGAGGCGGGGTCATAGTAGTACCATCCACTATTCTAAGTAGGTCTTCGTCCAATGGTTGGACAAGTGTAGAATTCGTTTGTATCAAGATCCCAAGCTGTTGCTGTGTCAGACAGGATGTAGATGAATGGTTCAGAGAACCGACAAGTTATAAATTAGACACATATGCAACACTTGGGTATCTTTATTGAGGAAACGTATGTTAACTTCACCACTAAGACCTCAGCAACAGAGCTAACAACACATAGGCTAGGGGTCATTTCGCTAGACTAGCAGCCGGCAGATTAGGTAAACATCACCACGAAGATCACTAGCATCAGTTAGGTTAACTTACAACAGTAGGTAAATCTACCTAATAACAGCAGCAGGAGAGTGACTGCTCAGGCTGAGAACAGGGAAACTTGGTCTGGGACCGGACCGCCTGGCCAATGATCCCGTATCCATCCACCGGAAAAACCAGATGAAGAAAAATAATTTTGCAAGCCAAGCGCCATATTATTTGGATCATTCGATGCACATAATATCGAATTGCAGTCACCCATTCTAATGGTTATCTTTATAACCCATGTACTCTGATAATTATCAGAGAATATGGGTTGCGCGCGCGCACACACTCTTCAAAAGTGATATACTTGTCAGTAAGGTGTGCCAAAGTATTGGTATCGACCATTTTTTATGGTATCGGTATTGGCTTAGATATAACTTTGTGGGTTTCAATGAAGGTTAAGGGATGTTAGCAGTGAAATGTATTGTCTTGAAGGTGACATCAAGACACTGGACGTGGTATTGTCACAGCATGGTAGACGCAGGCTGTATAAAATACTGGTACAGTAGTAGATTGGCTTCAGAATACATTAGCTATATTATATTAGGAGAAACGCTAAACTAGTAAAGGTGTTAGTCGACTGGTGTGGGTAGCATCCTGGGGGACAAGATTGAGGACCCCAATGGAAATAAGACAGTCCTCGATGACGCACTGATTTTCTTGGGTTATCCTGGGTAGCTAACCCTCCGGGGTTAAAAATCCGAAGAAAATCTTATCTTAAAATATTATGGCGAGAAAACTAAACACGCATGCACGCACACACACACACACTCAGATGAGTCAAAGGGATGTTAGGAAGCATTTCTTCAGCCATAGAGTAGTCAGGAAGTGGAATAGTCTAGAGAAAGATATAGTGGAGGCGGGAACCATACATAGTTTTAAGACAAGGTATGATAAAGCTCATTTAGCAGGGAGAGCAGAGACCCAGTAGCAGACAGCAAAGAGACGGGGCCAGGAACTGAGTCTCGACCCCTGCAACCACAATTAGGTGAGTACACACACACACTCAAGAATAAGGCAGCATTAACTAAATACATAGTTAGCAGGCATGCAACTAACGCCGGAGGCAGGCGAAGATAAACGAGGTCGGACCAGCACCATCAGCCTGGCTATCCCTCCCCCTACCATGCCACCTGCAGGAAGCGGGGTCAATGAGCCACCTGGTGACTGATGCACCTCAGTCCGCTGAATCACTTTCAGGGGAATTATATTTTTATTGTGGTGGAGCGCTAAATCCTGGGGAATATTTTCTTTAGCAAAATTGGATACATCAGCAGTGTGATGCCACACTATTCTGTATGGTAGTTACACAGTGGGAACCAAAGCTAACAATATTTTCCTGTCAGGATTGTGTCATTCAGTGTTGAACGTTGTCAGCCATCTGGGAAACTTCAGTCGGGCAATGATGACATCTTCAAGTCATACAGTAGGGTTCGTCAGCTACGGCATCTACAAAGATTTCGTTCCAGCAAAGCTGGAATCAGATATGAGACCAGGAAGGGAAGGGGTAAATCCAATTTCAAAAGAAGAAATATGATCAACAGCAGCACTAGTAACAACAGCACCAACACCACCTTGTCTGTAACTGGGAAATAAAACTATCTTCGATGTTCGCAACGACAATAATTCCCAAATATACGACTAAACGATATTGAAGATTACTGATGAAGCCACCAATGGGAGTAACAACAGCAGCAGTATTGCTAATGTCATCAGCAGAAGCAGTAACAGCGATAGTACGATCGGTAAAAGCTACGACAGTAGCAGCAATAAAAGCAGCATCAGCATGGAATTAAATACAATTTTGTAAGATTTACTTGCCATTTTACGATACTCGAAATTACCAACAATTATGCCAGAACGCTAAATGTTTAACTAGCTTCATCTACATACTTATATTGCAATATTTCAAACACGTTGTATTCCCAAAATAAATCAAAGACAGCAGAATCATCTACAATATCAGTTGTATCCCAAGTCTCTAAGTCCCCATGATGCAGGAAATGTCCAGGTGGACTAGCGTGGTGACAGGAAATTCCCAGATCGATACCGCTATCGTGTTGAATAGCCAGACATGTATCTCCTCACCACAACTTCCACGGCCTTGTGTTACTCGTAACGGCTCTATGTTAGAGAATACAACGGAAGCCTTAGTTAACGAGCAGCATTTAAAAAAAAACACAAAGATTTAAACATTGTTAATGATAGGCTAAGCTACTTGGTACGCCTGTAATCCTTGTTACTTAAACATCTTAATCAAAGAGGACAACTCTTGCAACAATTTATACCGAAGTGTTTCGGGAATGAGAAATTCGCAGGTAGTCTTCTTAAGCTGGCCTTGAACTTTTGGTTGCCCCTCTAATGTGGTCTTCATGTGTATATTTTTTAACTGTGATCCATATAATGTACGTATGTATGTGTGCAATGAGATCACTGTAAACGGGTGATATCACAATATGCAAAATAACCAGTGAAAAAATAGTGAAATTCCAAGTGTTGTTGTATTTCAGGGGTACAACATCTTTCACCCTCTCATATTCACCTTTCATGTTATTTCATGTAAATAAATTATATAAGATATTAGTCAAAACTAGATGAGGATAATATAGGAACTGTTTACCTCACCTTCAACCTCTTCAGTCTTCTGAAAGTCCGTGTATTGTATTGATAGCGCCACTTGCGGGGAAAACGTCTACATAATAAAGATCACCGGACCAAGTTCGGTCCACTTAACTACAAATTGTTGTTCGCCTGAGATTGTTAGCAAAATATATATATTTTTTAACTAATACATGAACTACTGGGCCAATAGGACCTACCGAACTCCACACCTAGTACTACCATTCTCTTACTATTTCCATAAAAGACACCAGGATGTACTTCACTCATCGTGTAACTTGTTAATGGTCAAGTCTGACCGAAACGTCGTCATAACTGTCTCTCCTTTTGGTGCGGGTTGTATATATCTCACTTATCAAAAACAAAGAAAAAAAAATACTGCGGCCCGGCCACACATCGATTTTTAGTCATGTGGACCACTACTGAAACTGACGTCATTCGTTTAACCTATTAAGTACAATCCACGCTTCAGAAAATGCCTCTCAAAATGACGCTGAAATTACACAAACCACCACGACTAGTTTCCCCTCGCACCTGGTGACACCAGTACTGATGTCTTCAAGGATTACGGGGTTCTTTGATGAGGTGCTCCTGATCCAAGGAATTGGAGCTACGCTCCCCTTGGCCCTTCAAGGTAGGTTCCTAGATGCTGGTGAGGGGCTCTTGATCCAAGGAATTGGTCTTCTCCCCTTCCATGGAACGAAGATGCTATATGGCATCAAACTAGATAACCCCCATTCCCTAGTCGCAATATGACCCCTAAGGGTAGGCCTATAATAACCAGCACTGATAGCAGTGCTATCAGTGCTGGTAATTATAGGCCTATTTGTAGATGAGCGCAAGAACTTCGGGCAGCATTAAATATAGGCTGGACGGATACACGAGTGTGGGTGGTTGTGAATTGGACATCCCTAGCATGGGCCTACTGCAGTGGTCCTTATTTTTTTTCTTGTGACAAAACGGTAAACTGAGGAACCTAAGGAAAATGACTTGCAGTGTGGTCCACAATTACACTGTAGTACCAGTACTAGGAACAAAGATGACTGAAGTACTGTCAGATAGTTATCTTATCAGATAATTTATGGCGCCTATGTCTCCGGTAGGTGTGCATACAGTGTATCCATGACTACCAATACTATACCATAGTTGGTCGCTTAGGTTTAAACCCTGTCTACTACACGAGGGCCTTTAAGTCTGATTGTCACCAACGGTCCAAAGTATTTTTTTGCCTAAAATAGATCACTTTAAACTTTGTATATACAGATATACGCCTCAGTGTATATACCCGTCTCCATACAAGTATTCACTTGCTGTTTCAACAACATTCTAAAGGAAACAATACGCAAGTAAGATCCAGTAGTTTAATTGCTTTAAAGTTCCTAATGATTGTAATATTTATAACTCCTAAATTTAGATTTTTTAATTTATTTGATTAGTTTCATTATTTTTACTACTATAATCACAAGGAAGCGTTAAACACGATAGAAAATAAATAAACCAATACCTGAAAAAAATACTCCCTTCCCCTTCTGAAATTATGATGGGTAAAGTCACAGTATAGGTGCAGTTGGAAGTTCTAGGGCAGCTGTTGATAAATGCCTCGTAGCTCCGTGGCAGGGCGCTTAGCTAACAACCTGAGGACCCGGGTTCAATTCTTGACGAGGGAGAAACTTGTGGGCAAGCCTCCTAGCACCTTGATAGGTACCTGCATGTTACCAGACTATCCTAAGCAGAACCACGGAAAAAAAAAGAAGACCAAAGAGTTCCGCTGGTTATACGCCATACTGCGAGGCTTTTTTTTTTTTTTTTTTTTTTGGGGGGTTATCCTGGGCTACTAACCCTGATGAGTTATTCATCCAGTCTCTCTAAAACACCCTACCACCCGAACTACACTCAAGAAGAAATGATGAGTCTGAGATAGGTAATCAAGACCCCAGTAGCGGGCGATTAAACTTCATTATGTCGATGGATAATAGGACTAGAACACACACAGCGAAGCCTAGCGATTACGAAGTTAAGGTTACAGAGTACAGAGGTCTTGAAACTCGGTATCTAGGGAAAGCTCGTCTGTGTTGGTAGTACAACTAAAATTCTACAGCTACACTAGTCAAGAGGTGGTCATGACTAGCAGACGGAGGATCAGCTCAGGTTTATCGCTTCACGTTAACAAACTGCAGTGAAAATGAACCAGATTGATAGACTGGGACGACGTAAGCGTTACAAGAGCGAGCACATGCAAGATTAAGAACGCTTTGTCTGGACCCGCCCCATAACTCACTTCTTTTGAGCATCGGCAACATAATTTCCCATTTCTTAATCTTGGGATGCTGTGTGGTGATCCTAATTTTGTGTGTTGGAACTCTTATCACATCTTATGTGATATTTTTTTACGGGGTGAACCGGTAACGCAGCGGAAGGTTTGGTCAAAATGTCGTATACGTCAGACTGGCGCCAGAAAACATTTTTCCATAAATAAATCACTAATAAGTATTCGATTATTTACGGGTGATTTGTTTTTTTGTTTACATTTTGTATATATCCGTAATATAGAAGCGAGGATACATGTCGTAACATAGTGGTTGGGACCATTTTCAAATTACATTTTAAAGAGGAAACCTTAGACGACGTTTCGGTCTGTACTATACCAATTATGTAATACGTACTGTGTAATACCATGAAAAAAATAGTAAAGTTATAATGGCCCATGAGGGATAATAAAGTCTAACACTGTCTGTAACAAGACTTGGTTATTGCGAATAGAAGGCACGTGGCGTGTGCATGATAGCGTATCCAGTGAAGCAAGAATCAATAGCATCATGGAAGAGTGAGGCGCCATAACACCGACGTCTGGGGTAACCCACCTTGTGTATTCACCAGACAGTCTCCCTACACACACCAGGACACCAGGGAGACCATGTATCTCTGCAACCCATTCTCACACCACAAGTGATACTCGTGCACATTTGAATGTTCCCTGATACTACCCAGTCACTGCCTTGCCACACAGGTCAACACAGGTTAAATATAATTTTTTATAGTTATTTAACCTCAAGGGGCCTGCTGGAACACACAGACCTGCTAAAGTAACTTATGCAGCTAAACCATACTCACGGTCCTGCTAAACCACACTGACGGACCTACTAAACCCTCAGGCATCATACAGAGCCTGAGGAAGGGAAGGCTCAAGAACCATTCACAAATATCAAGGCATCCTTCCCCTTGAACCTAATTCTTATTATTACCTCATTTTGTTACCTTTTATTCGCCATCCTTTATTCTCTAGTACCTGCCAGAATACGTCTCTTTATTATTTGGTGAGAAATATTTCCTTTTGAGAGGAAGGGAAAACTTTCTCATAGGAAGGTCCGCTCTGTGGAGCTTATGTTCACTTGACCAAGACCATCAACTGGCTTACTGCTCCACCCCTTCAAAAATACCACGCGTTATATCAAAGGGCTGTGAATCGACCCCTGCAACCACATGTAGGCGAGTACATGTTATATACCACATGAAGGAACACTTTGTGTATGTAAGAGACACATGAACAAGATTAAGTCACTTTATTACGGTAAAGTTTTGCCCACCAGGGGCTTTATCAATGTTTCATTAATATAAATAACTTCGCACATGTATTTTTATACATGTCACATGTTAGTGAACACTTGTCTGGCCATCACTGGTCTGGCCATCACTGGTCTGGCCATCACTGGTCTGGCCATCACTGGTCTGGCCAACAGTGGTCTGGCCAGCATTGGTGCTGGTCTATATTTTAAAGTTGTCGTCACCGTGTTGCTGGTACTAAAATATTAAAGCAGTGTTGCCACTGGCTGCTCCCTGGGATGTTTGATGTGTTATCGTATTGATCTGCGAGAGTACCTCCCTTCAATAAGGGGAGGGATTGATGCTGAAGAGCTCTTGATCCAAGGAACCGCAGCAATCCTACCTTTCCTGGGATCAAGCCTAATAATGCAAGCGGACGTGTTCTCAGGCTCAGGAGTGAGGTAGATGTGGACGAAGGAAATGGTTGGATGTATTAAGTTTAAAGCCTGTCTACTACATGATCACCACTAGTCAAAAACGTTCTTACTTTAATACCTAAGATAGTGATTAAAGTAAACTCTCAGTTTGTATACACACACCACAGTGGGGATACCTGTTATCCAACTTTACTTTCAGCACTATACTACCTGTGATATACTTCTCACAGGTTTCAGGTTTGTTTTACCCTCAAAGCTCGACCTGAGGATAGTCTTCCTTCTTGAAATGATCAACTAAGATGTTGGTAGTCCAGAGGCGTATTACCATTACATCCTGGCAGAGATGACACTAGGATGAAGTCGTGATCCTGGAACACTACTGTGTTGTGATCATTGTTTATATGGAGCGAAAAACTTGCCATAACATCTTATGATGTAATTTTTAATTCAATACCATGTGTACTGGTAAGCCAGTGAGAGGTCTCGGTAATATGAGCAAACGCTCTACTGAGAATGTCATCATATGACATATGAAAGATGTTCACGTTATCTTAAGAACATAAGAAAGAAGGAACACTGCAACAGGCCTATCTTCTGTGATAACCCTATAATTGGTGGTAGTGTGGTGGGTCTGTTGTTGGGCAGTGTTCTTGTGTGGTTGTGGTGGGTCTGTTGTAGGCAGTGCTCTTGTGTGGTTGTGGTGGGTCTGTTGTGGGACAGTGTTCTTGTGTGGTTGTGGTGGGTCTGTTGTGGGGCAGTGTTCTTGTGTGGTTGTGGTGGGTCTGTTGTGGGGCAGTGTTCGTGTGTGGTTGTGGTGGGTCTGTTGTGGGGCAGTGTTCGTGTGTGGTTGTGGTGGGTCTGTTGTGGGGCAGTGTTCGTGTGTGGTTGTGGTGGTACACGAGAGACTGGGAAGCAAAGCCAAGCAAAGATCGATAATAGTTCATCGTGCTTCCGAAACACAAGCATCTCCCAAAGGCACCCTATCCCCCCTCACACACACACCCTGCCAAGGGCAGAGTCGACCACTGCAAGCACATACCAGTATACACGTTATAAGAGGGCTCAGACGCTGGAGGCCAACCCACTTCAAACGTAGATGATCGAAAGGCAGGGTCAAGCAGATAAATATCAACCCACCCCAACACACACACACACAAACTCAGCTCCTGGTCTGGGGCCAGGACCTGTCTCTCGATCCCTGCAACCACAAATAGGTGAGTACAGCTGGAAGTTGAAAACTCAGATGAGTCACAGGGATGTTAGGAAGTACTTCTTCAGTCACAGAGTTGTCAGGAAGTGGAACAGTCTTGAGAATGATGTAGTGGAGGCAGGATCCATATATAGCTTTAAGAGGTATGATACAGCTCATGGAGTAGGAAGTGGACCTAGTAGCGACCAGCAAAGAGGCGGGGCCAGGAGCTATGAATCGACCCCTGCAACCACAGTTAGGTGAGTACACACACACTTGCTCTCTCAGTTTGAGTTGTGCTCCTCTTCCTGTATCAAACCCGATTGCTTTCTCAACATTGACAACGAAGGCTAAATTATTATATTCCTGGAGAAGCACTAAACTATCATGGGTCATACACAGCCTGGGGAATAGGAAGAATAGGGGTAATGAGATTTGATCCAAGAAAGAGAAGGTAGTTGGAAAATAAGACTAGAAATTTTCAGCATCTTTATGAAGACCAGAGTAAATAAAGCCATGAAGATCAAATAAAGCCATGAAGATCAAATAAAGCCATGAAGATCAAATAAAGCCATGAAGATCAAATAAAGCCATGAAGATCAAATAAAGCCATGAAGATCAAATAAAGCCATGAAGATCAAATAAAGCCATGAAGATCAAATAAACCATGAAGATCAAATAAAACCATGAAGATCAAATAAAACCATGAAGATCAAATAAAACCATGAAGATCAAATAAAACCATGAAGATCAAATAAAACCATGAAGATCAAATAAAACCATGAAGATCAAATAAAACCATGAAGATCAAATAAAACCATGAAGATCAAATAAAACCATGAAGATCAAATAAAACCATGAAGATCAAATAAAACCATGAAGATCAACAATAGCCACCAGACTCTTAATAACTAACAGACCTCACAACCAAAAGACTGTTGCTAACTAACAACAGTTAATAACCAATACTGTTAGTGACACTGGTCTTCAAACTGTCAACAATTTTGTGTACGGGAGAAGAAAAAAAAGGTACAGTATATCACCTTATGGTTTTCGGGATACAGAAAACTAACACGACCACAGTAACAATAGATTGGCTAAAGGAAACTGTATTTTTTAAACAGTTACGGATTGTGGCTATAGGAAATTGTATAGTATATAGTTTAAACAATTCGATGTTCCACGTTTTCGTTGGCTTTCAAGTGAGTCATTGTTCCACCCGTTGGTGACTATCACCGGCGTGTGGAACATAATGAACAATGGCTCAATTTGAAGCCAACGAAAACGTGGAACACTGAAAAGAAACACTGTATATGTGGGGCTCTCCTGTATACGGTTTAAACAATTACACATTGTGTCGATAGGAAACTGTATATATGTTTGGGTTTGAATGAGTAGGCTTTTCCCGGTACAGTTTATTTATCCTCTCCTTCCTAGGGCGAACATAACAGAACCCAGACTGAATTCATATCTTTATAAACTGTGAGCACCATTTATGTATTACCGACTCAAAGTTAGTAAAACATTGCTAGTTTTATTTCCGAAGGCATTTTTGCGGCCAGAGAGCAGAGACAGACAGAGACAGAGACTGCTGTTAATGTCGGATAAACAAGCGGGACCTCTCAAAAGCAGACGAAAATTACACTAGTATATAACTGGGTCAAGATCGTCGTGGATAGGTAATTACGCTCTATCTCGCGTTGAACAATTAAACCAACAGCTCATTCCTTAAAAAGCTCAAGTCCAAGAGCTGGATTTAGTGCTCCAAGAGCTGGATTTAGTGCTCCAAGAGCTGGATTTAGTGCTCCAAGAGCTGGATTTAGTGCTCCAAGAGCTGGATTTAGTGCTCCAAGAGCTGGATTTAGTGCTCCAGGAACTGGATTTAGTGCTCCAGGAACTGGATTTAGTGCTCCAGGAACTGGATTCAGTGCTCCAAGAACTGGATTCAGTGCTCCAGGAACTGGATTCAGTGCTCCAGTAACTGGATTCAGTGCTCCAGGAACTGGATTCAGTGCTCCAGGAACTGGATTCAGTGCTCCAGGAACTGGATTCAGTGCTCCAGGAACTGGATTCAGTGCTCCAGGAACTGGATTCAGTGCTCAGGAACTGGATTCAGTGCTCCAGAGAACTGGATTCAGTGCTCCAGGAACTGGATTCAGTGCTCAGGAACTGGATTCAGTGCTCCAGGAACTGGATTCAGTGCTCCAGGAACTGGATTCAGTGCTCCAGAACTGGATTCAGTGCTCCAGAACTGGATTCAGTGCTCCAGAACTGGATTCAGTGCTCAAGAACTGGATTCAGTGCTCCAGGAACTGGATTCAGTGCTCCAGGAACTGGATTCAGTGCTCCAGGAACTGGATTCAGTGCTCCAGGAACTGGATTCAGTGCTCCAGGAACTGGATTCAGTGCTCCAGGAACTGGATTCAGTGCTCCAGGAACTGGATTCAGTGCTCCAGGAACTGGATTCAGTGCTCCAGGAACTGGATTCAGTGCTCCAGGAACTGGATTCAGTGCTCCAGGAACTGGATTCAGTGCTCCAGGAACTGGATTCAGTGCTCCAGAACTGGATTCAGTGCTCCAGAACTGGATTCAGTGCTCCAGAACTGGATTCAGTGCTCCAAGAACTGGATTCAGTGCTCCAGGAACTGGATTCAGTGCTCCAGGAACTGGATTCAGTGCTCCAGAACTGGATTCAGTGCTCCAGAACTGGATTCAGTGCTCCAGGAACTGGATTCAGTGCTCCAGGAACTGGATTCAGTGCTCAGGAACTGGATTCAGTGCTCCAGGAACTGGATTCAGTGCTCCAGGAACTGGATTCAGTGCTCCAGGAACTGGATCTACTGCTTCAAAAATTGGATCCAGTGCCCCACACGCACGAACTCACCTATTTCCGGACCACTAATGCACGTTCACATCTGAACGTTAACTAGGCTTGCCAAAACACTGCGCTGAGCCGTATTTTACCCGGTTTTTGTTCAGCATATTTCTACTGATTATTTTTGGTGAAGTTAGATTACATAAAGAAAATAATGTGTAAAAAGACACTTATATATAGTTCAAGACATTTAACTTAGCCACGAGGCTACTCGTGGCTAATTTTTTCTTTAATATCCTGGACTAAAGCCACTTGTGGCAAAATGTTTTCTTTCATATCTTGGACTGGACATAAGTGTCTTGTTCCACATGTTGCCGGCATCGACGTAATATTCATGTCCAAAGACAATAACATTTGCGAGTTTAAGGAAAGCGTTAAAAACCTTAAGCTGATAACATCGTCAGTATAGTAACGTAATAGAATCATAGGCTGGAGCACGAGGGGCGTATCTGGACCACCAGGTAGGCAGGCTGCCACCCTTCCCCTTCTACCTCACATAGCTAACAGCTGATAATCTTATCTATGTCTCCCCTCCCTCACCCCTCCCCTCTACCCCGTCACCCGCATCACTGATTAAATCAATTCTTACATACAGGTACACAGTGGGAACAAATGTTAGCTATCATACAAAGTAGAGCAGCTTATAGTAAATAGCTTTGACACAGTTCTCACTCGACTACCGTCAAGCTCCCAACCGATTCTCTTGAAATCTGCCGTAATTACTGTACTCAAGGTGGAATGTTTGAAAATACATCCTCGCTGCCTTATTGGGGTCTTTTAACTCATTCTGACACATCTATTATTGTGATGTAGTATGACGGGGAACAACATACCTAGTTTTTATTTCCACTGTGTAACTGTCATACAAGTCAATCTTAAGAACTGTCATACAAGTCAATCTTAAGAACTGCCATACAAGTCAATCTTAAGAACTGCCATACAAGTCAATCTTAAGAACTGCCATACAAGTCAATCTTAAGAACTGCCATACAAGTCAATCTTAAGAACTGCCATACAAGTCAATCTTAAGAACTGCCATACAAGTCAATCTTAAGAACTGCCATACAAGTCAATCTTAAGAACTGCCATACAAGTCAATCTTAAGAACAGCCATACAAGTCAATCTTAAGAACTGCCATAAAAGTCAATCTTAAGAACTGCCATACTAGTCAATCTTAAGAACTGCCATACAAGTCAATCTTAAGAACTGCCATACTAGTCAATCTTAAGAACTGCCATACAAGTCAATCTTAAGAACTGTCATACAAGTCAATCTTAAGAACTGTCATACAAGTCAATCTTAAGAACTGCCATACAAGTCAATCTTAAGAACTGTCATACAAGTCAGTCTTTCTTAAGACTTTGGGTACATAAAACATTTTCTACAACAGTCCTGTTATGGACACGTGAGTGCATAATGTTTACTTGGGATAACCCAATGAAATCAAACAATTTAATTTATTCCCACTGGACTGGAATAGACCTAAAGTCATGCCAGGAAGGTCTTGTTTATACTTGACCCTTCTCATGAGTGTCGGGCGAGGTCACCATGTATGTTTAAATTCAGGGAGGAGGGAGTTGGATAATGACAAGATTATCGGGGATGGCAGAAGAAAGGAGGGATAGGGAGGGTGATGGAAGGAGGGTTGACGGACCTATGGATGTCAGTAGTGTTCTTTATATATACACAGTATACGTACATGTATCAGTGTGTAGTGTATGTAATGAATTTAGAATCTCACCATATCGTACTGAAGACGAAACTGGGTACTTACATAGAATAGAATAATGACCAGAGTGCTGGTAAGGAAGGGGAAGAAGGATGGGCTAAATAAGAAATGGGTGAAGTGCGGGTAAACGGGGAGGGGGAAATTTGAGTTAATGAATCCTTTTT
This sequence comes from Cherax destructor, assembly GCA_009830355.1. Taxonomy (NCBI): domain Eukaryota; kingdom Metazoa; phylum Arthropoda; class Malacostraca; order Decapoda; family Parastacidae; genus Cherax; species Cherax destructor. Next base: position 62,000 of record WNWK01004205.1, on the reverse strand, counting down.
TTTTTTTCTGTAACACGAGCAATCTATCATAGCCTGACAAAAATAGGTATTTCTTGTGCAAATTTTTGAGGGGAGATAATTATCAACAATATTATTTTTTTATGGGACGTAGAATGTATCAGGTAAATGATCCGCGGGGCCAATCAGTGCGCGTGACTGGCTGACCCAGTGATTTAAAGTTCCAATAACACCCCAGCAGTCTACACTGGATTACGTTAGGTTAGGTTAGGTTGGTTTTAATAGTTAATCAATATCTTTTTAAAATATTTCTTCAAGAGGACCCCTCAAGGGAGGTTCCTTGACGTTGGTGAGGGGCTCTTGATCTAGGGAATTGGATCTGTGCTCCGGTTCCCTGAATTGAGCCTGAATACCTTCCATCCCCCCAAATGCGCTGTATAATCCTACGGGTTTAGCGCTCCTCCATAATTATAATAACCTCCTAGAGGCAAAAAAGATGTGTACCCAAATCATTGTTTTTCCCAGTTTGCACAAAATCTAATTATCTCCACTGCACAAACCACTCAATATTACACACTCAATGGAGCCTCTAAACTCAATATTTACCAAATTTTGTATACATTGTGGTGATGTTATAGTTGTGGACCTGCGCTTGCAAGAACGCCAGCTCGAGCCCCAGTACTTAATTACTGCATGCAAGTAACACACACACACACACACACACACACACACACACACACAACGATATGCATTAAACTGTGTATAATTAATGTAATCTTCAAACACCAATGATTACAGAGACCTGAACGCACGCTTCGTGTGGCGTGACTCCTGGGGTATTGTATTAACATTCAGTGTTGTATAGCAGGCGGGAGTGTGGGTCACTAGTGTGACATGCGTCACACCCAAGGTCTGGTGTGTCACATTCAAGGTCTGGTGTGGCATGTGTCACACTCAAGGTTTGGTGTGGCACGTGTCACATTCAAGGTCTGGTGTGTCACACTCAAGGTCTTGTGTGTCACACTCAAGGTCTGGTGTGTCACACTCAAGGTCTGGTGTGTCACACTCAAGGTCTGGTGTGTCACACTCAAGGTCTGGTGTGTCACACTCAAGGTCTGGTGTGGCACGTGTGTCACACTCAAGGTCTGGTGTGGCACGTGTGTCACACTCAAGGTCTGGTGTGGCACGTGTGTCACACTCAAGGTCTGGTGTGGCACGTGTGTCACACTCAAGGTCTGGTGTGGCACGTGTGTCACACTCAAGGTCTGGTGTGGCACGTGTGTCACACTCAAGGTCTGGTGTGGCACGTGTCACACTCAAGGTCTGTGTGGCACTGTGTCACACTCAAGGTCTGGTGTGGCACGTGTGTCACACTCAAGGTCTGGTGTGGCACTGTGTGTCACACTCAAGGTCTGGTGTGCACGTGTGTCACACTCAAGGTCTGGTGTGCACGGTGTGTCACACTCAAGGTCTGGTGTGGCACGTGTGTCACACTCAAGGTCTGGTGTGGCCGTGTCACACTCAAGGTCTGGTGTGGCACGTGTGTCACACTCAGTCTGCTTCACCTCAAATTTGTGAAATCAGAAAAATCCTAGGACGGGAATTTTTTTTAAATGGTTTATGATTATTATTATTATTAATATTATTATTATTATTATTATTATCAAAACTAAGCACTAAACCATCAGGGTTTTAAATGGTGTGGAAAGCCTAGCTCTGGTAAGCCAGTGGTTGCTTACCTCTGGTCTATACCATTGGTAAGTCAGTATTGTACACCTGTGGACGGGTCACAGAAATCACCTAAAATGACCTAATGACTAAATTCCGCATTAAGCAAGGGAAATAACAGTGTTCAGTGGTACAAAATTTTAGCATATTTATGAAAAGAACGAAGAACCTGAACCAAGTACGTACATGATATAAAATGAAGTCAGATCTGGCCATAGAACGGAAGGTTATAAAAGGAAGGGGGGTATTAATGTCAGACTACATAATTTGTGTTAGGCTGTAAGAAGGATGGGAAGGATTAGGGTGGGACAGAG